>CAJVPY010001869.1:0-17912 GCA_910591965.1 Dentiscutata erythropus | reverse complement strand
CTATTTTTTTTTTTATGTCCGTAAAAAAGATCTCTTGTATCATAAATTAAATTAATTAGTTTTGATAAATGCTTTTAAAAAAGTAGTGTCAGAATATATCAGAAATATCAAAATATAGGGGGGGGAATTGTCATCATATGTGATCATCGATCATAAGTTCGATCAACCAGGAAATGCTAACTTATAATGATACCAGAAATGAGTTAAACGTTAGATTCGAATGTAATATTAATTTGTAATTTGTTCGTAAGTACTGTACGTACGTACGTACTACAATAGTGATGATCTGGTTAATGGTTGATCGAGTCAGTGATTTTTTTTTTCATTTTGTATTTTACACAAATAAATTATGGTTTAAATTAAATTAATTCAAAAAGAAAAAAAAAAAATTACTGTAAACACTCCAGTGCAACTCGTTGACACTCTTTGAATAGGTCGAGTTTTCAACCACGATCCTGGTCTTAGGACTAGTCCGGACCGATTTTCAAAAATGGTTAAAATATATACCGATACTAAAAATGGCTGACTAAAAAAATCTCGGGAATCTGCGTGTTATTTTGATCACCTGTTATCTTGAGTACGCCCATGTGCAATTTTGTATTATTGTGAGGGGGCGCCTAATACTATTTTTAATGGATCTGATCTAACTATTTAAAATAACGATTATGACAATAATTTAGAATGTACAGTACGTACTAGAAATATTACACATTTTTTTTTAAGAATGCACTTGACAAAACTTTGTTTTATATAGTATATGCATAATTGTAACGTTTTTTTTTTTTAGTTTCTATTACTAACCTAATTATGGTAATATTTTATATATCCTATGGTGCTATGGTGGAAGTGTGGTGAAGATATAATGATGATTATATTATTTTCTATCATTATCATTATTATTAGTTAAGTTTTGATTTTAATATTTTAAATGCTACTAAATTCTTTGTTTTTCCGAGATTTTTTATATCTTATTTGTTTTAATGATTTAAATGCCAATAAATTCATAGTTTTGTTGAAAAATGGTTATTTTTTTTTAATACATGAATCCTAAACATAAATTTTCAAAGTACAGTACGGGACAGCTAAAGATATCTACTTTTTATATACTGTATAAAATATAAAAATGCTTATAACTTAGGAACAAATAACTTTAGAAACCAAATTTGTTGCTTTTTGTCCAAACTAAAATTCAAGTTTATATGTAATCAAAAAATTTGGATAAAAAAAATAACCAATCAGAATTCATTAAGCCAATCATATTTGATTATATAATCCAAAAATTTAGCGCTTTTAAAAAAGATATCTTTATTAGCTGTTAACTGGATTTAAGTTCTTTGATACGAATACGAACACGAACACGAACACGAATACGAATACGAGTTTTAAATAAATATGTAATAACTTAAACACTATCTCTGTATTTATTTTTGACAATATATTTTAAAAAGAATTATTACATGAAATAAAAATTAATCGCTTAACATTACAGTAATAGTAAACATATTATACAATAATTTTTTAAAATAAAAAAAAAAAAACCCCCCAACACTAACAAAATGATTAAAAATATATCTATAATAAATACTAATATTACAGTGTTACTTATAAATTACTCATACACTATATTTTTACAACCATTCTTTAAATATTTTAATATACACCACTTTAACGACACTAGTAAGTGTAATGTAACCTACTAAAACTCCAGCAACGTATAAGAAATAAATTGGTGGTAATGGTGTCATACTTAGATAACCATTTATTGGAGAAAATGGTAGAGCAATTCCAATAGCCATAATGGCCAAAGTACTCAGGACAACCGGTAATGCCGCTCTTGATTGTAGTAATGGAATTTTTGGCGTTCGGATTACGTGGACAATAAGTGTTTGAGTGAGCAGACCTTCGACGAACCACGCAGATTCTTTAATAAAAAAATAATTTGAAATTATTATCAAATTTGAAAAAAAAAAAAAATTAATGGATTATAATTTTATTAAATATTATACGTACGAAATAGAGTAACTTTGTAAGCATCATTGGCATCGTTGCATTGGAAGTAAAACCACATGAACGTAAATGTTAATATGTCGAAAATACTACTCCATGGTCCAACAAATGCCATGAACCAGAAGATTCCTTTTGTAGACCATCGTTTTGGATGAACCAAAAAGTCGGGATCCTGAAAATATAATACAATTATTAATTAATAATTAATTAATAATTAATTATTAGACAAGAACCGGTACTTTATACTTAAAAAAAGAAAATTTTTGATATATACCATTCTATCCCAAGGAATACTAATTTGGGAAATGTCATACAAAAGATTTTGCAAAATTAATTGAATTGGTGCCATAGGAAGGAAAGGTAACCAAACAGATGCAACCAATACACTAAAAACGTTTCCAAAATTTGATGAAATAGCCATTTTAATATATTTAATAGTATTTCCATAAGTTAATCTTCCACGAATTACACCGTAGGCAAGTACCATAAGACTTTTTTCAAGTAAAATAATATCAGCAGATTCTTTAGCAATATCAGTTCCCTCATCTACACTAATTCCACAATCACTTTCACGAATTGCAGGAGCATCATTTATTCCATCACCTAAGAAACCTACAATATGATTACGTCTTTTCAAGGCACATACAATATTAGCTTTTTGTAAAGGAGTTAATTTTGCAAATATTGTAGCTCTTTCGGCGATTTCTTCTAATTGAGTATCATCAAGACCTTCAATATCTTTAGTTGTTACAATAGATTTTATTGGAAGATTAATTTCTTCACAAACTTTTCGACATACGACGGGTGAATCTCCTGTAAGAACTTTAACTTCAACATTATACTTTCTTAATTCTTCTATGGCAGGTTTAGCACTTTGTTTTGGAGGATCCAAGAAACCACATAAGCCAACGAGAATTAAATCACTTTCATGAGCTACAGAGAATTCAACACGTTCTTTCATACGTTTAAATGCAACACCTATAACTCTTAAACCATCATCATTAAGAGTATTATTTAAATTCCTAATAGAAACTAAAATGTCTTGAGTTAAAGGAATAATATCGGTAGTAGGGAAAATTCCATCAACAAAGTCAATACCACTTCCAACATAAATATGACTACAACAAGATAACATTTCATCCAAAGCACCCTTAGAAATCAAGAAACGATGATCATCTTGATTAGATTCTAAAATAACGGACATTCTTCTTCTAACGAAATCAAATGGAATTTCATCAACTTTAATAAAACTTTGAGATAAATTGGAAAAACCAGGGGTATTATTTAACTCGGGATTTTCATAAAATTCAATTACAGCTACATCCATTAAATTTTTAAGACCAGTTTGAAAATAACTATTAAGATATCCAAGAAATAAAGGAAGTTGACAAGTTTTTCCTTGATAATTAAGATGCTTTATAAGTTCAACTTTATTACGGGTTAAAGTTCCTAAAATAAACATAATTTATTTTAAATTTTAGATTTTAGATTTTTAGATAATAATAAATTAATAAACAAAACATAGATAATGATATATATATATACCTGTCTTATCCGTACATAAAACATCCATACTACCAAGATTAATAACAGAATCAAGTTTCTTTACAATACATTTATGTTTGGACAAGGCGATAGCTCCACGTGCTAAATTAGCGTTTACGATCATGGGCTTTTTTTATAAAAAGTCAAAAAATAAAAAAAATTGATAAAAGAAAAAATAAAAAATAAAAAAATAAAAATCAAGGAGGAACTTACCAGCATTTCGGGAGTTAAACCAACAGCAACAGCAATAGCGAATAGTACAGCATCTCTCCAACTTCCTTTTAAAAATCCTTGTAATAATAAAACTGGAGGCATCATCCCTAACATAATTCCAATGAATAAAAAACTAATACGACGAATGCTAACTTCATAAATATTGACCGATCGTTTACTGGCAAGAGTTTTTGCCATAACACCAAAGAAAGTATTTGAACCAGTTTTGAGAACAACAGCTGTTGCAGTTCCACTTACAACAGAAGTTCCCATAAAACAAAGATCAGGACGTTCAAGTTCCGATTTTTCCATTTTAACAGCTTCATTAGGTTCAGGTATAATTGGAGGTTGTTGATGATCGGCAGTGAATTTTTCAACAGGAATTGATTCACCTGTTAACGAAGCTTGAGAAATAAAAAGATCTTTTGACGAGATTAATTGTAAGTCACCGGGTACTAGGTCACCAGCAGAAAGTTTGACCCAATCACCGGGAACGATATCTTCTAATGGAATGTCCAATTCATCAGTATCTCCACGATCCATTTTTTCTAAATCGTCAAGAGTTGGATCACTAATAATATTATTAAAAAAAAGTAAATAATAAAGTAAATAATAAAGTAAATAATAAAGTAAATAATAAAGTAAATAATAAAGTAAATAATAAAAAAGAATAAAATAAATAAATAAACGGTTCATGATGAAATAATTACCGAGTATCAGGTGGAGAATAAAGACGAATAACGGAAGTACGATTGCTGACCATATTTTTGAGAGCTTGAGCAGCAACTTCGCTCTTATACTCTTGAATGAAACGGATTCCGACAGATAAAATAACCATGATTAATAAAATTGTCATTGTAGTAAAATCCGTAGTAGCACCACTGAAAGTTGCAAGACCGATCAAGATGAGATTGAAAGGGTGAAGAGTCGCGTAGTAAAGTACTGTATACCTATAAATATATATAAATATATAAATATATATATATAATATATATGTGCATAAATAAATAAATATAAAAGTAATAAATAATTTACGAAACACTTTTTTTAAAAATGATACGATACCATCGTAAAGGTTGATACGCAGCAATAACGTTCTTGCCGTAAGTTGTTAATCTCTTCTCAGCCTCATAGGTAGAAAGAGGTTTAAAATTATCATTGATAATGATTCCATGTTTTTGAATAATGTGTGAAGTTGTAGCACCCTTAGCACCACCACTATCATCAATAACGACAATAGTGGTAATCTCATCGGATGAAGAAGAGTCGGAATTATTTTTATCTAATTCAGCCGACATTATGGAGGTTCAAAGATTTTTATTCTAGACAACCCAATAAATTTTAGATCCAAAAATTTTAGATGGAATAAAGGGCCTTGGCCTTGTAGTCAACCTGAGTACATATCCGTGAGGAAAAAAACAAGATAAAGTCAAAAGGTTGGTATTTATATAAAAAAGATAAAGCTAATCAAATTATCGATATTTTTATACGTATCATATAGAGAATTATTGAATTATTAATACTAACTAATACAGAAGTGGCTGAATGGCACGATAGTGGTACTTTTGCAAGCAAGATGTATCTAAATATATCTCAAGAAAGTGTCATGCCTTAATATGGAACTAATTATATCATTCTTGGTTACTAATATGATAATTTTTGGTTCGGCAAAACTCGATATTTATTTTGTTACGACAATAGTACAACAATGGAAATGAATATATATATATTTTTTTCGGCCAAGGAATTAGGAATTGATCGTAATACTAACATAGTTTATCAATTGTTTATCTTATTCATTGAATTTTGGGCTTATTTTTTTTTGAAGCAAAATAATTTGTCAGTATGTTGTTTTCCGGTCGTCCCCTTGCCGATCGAAACATTGTGCGGCACAAATAAATATGATATATATGCATTTGGAAATTTTAGAACGCCATTCAATAATTAAATATAGTAAAAACTTTGATAAAGTTTATACGTAAGCAACTTATATCCGTTATCGTTATCGTTAAGATTAAAAACAAAGAAAATTCAGTTTAGAGAAAACAGTTTTTTTTTTTAAACTGAATCTTTTAAATTTTTATTCTAATTCATTTTTAAGAAAAGTCAATTTTAAAGAATAGTAATTGAAAAAGTATTTTCCGGCTTTTCGCGGTTTTGACCGACAATAATAAATTTAAGGTTTTCTTTTAATTTTTTTAAGTGTGGTGTGATAAATTTTCGATAAATAATATATCAGATATCGATAATATTCGATAAACAATTATAATAAATTCGTCATGCGTAAATATACAAATTAAGAATAGTGGAACGAATCACCTTTTTCAAAGATCATCAACATACTGATGCCGAAATGTTTAACCAGTAAAAATTCTTTTACCCCCGAAATGTGGGGCTTACTATTTACTTATTATCGAAAAAGAATTATCGTTATTGCTGTATTGTCGGGTATCACCTAACACTAATAGCACTAATAACACTAGCAACACTAACGCTAATGAAACCCTATTTTAATACAAAAGTTATGTAATATTTAGTATTTTAAGTATATATTTTAGTTATTTTAGTAAACTTTCATTGGCTGATATTATTTTTCATTGGTTAATCTTTGTATACACATGATACAACGTGGTTTAATAAAATTCCCAAATTGTTAATTGTAACCAATTAACGTTAATAATACGTAATCAAGATTTAAAAATATATCAGATATCAGATATATATTTGTTTATTATACTTTTTTTTCATTTTTTTTTTTTTTTTGCTCTTATCTTTTCCAGATAAGAGACGTAATTTATCTACCGCGCCAATGTTAGTATAAACATTCTGTTTATACTTATCATTTTTCTATACTATATTTATCGATTAAATGCTCTCAATGCCCAAATTCCCAAAAGAAACAAAAAAGTCTATTATGATATATTGTATATACAAAAATATTTGACAAAAAAAAAAAAATAAAGGTAATATAGGTAATATAGGTAATATGTAGAGAATCGATATATAGAGAATCAATATATGGAGTGTCAATTTGTAGAGATATGTAGGGTGTCAATATGTAGAAACCGAAAACTGAAAACCAAAACCCGAAAATTATCAATCTCAATTCAAAAAATTAATAAACGTAATTTCCTCTAGAATCAAAACTTTCTGCAATAGAAGCTTCGTAACTAGGTGGATCTTGATTTCTTCCAGGTATATTAAGAAAATGTCTATGATGGTGATCACTAAT
This sequence comes from Dentiscutata erythropus, assembly GCA_910591965.1. NCBI lineage: Eukaryota > Fungi > Glomeromycota > Glomeromycetes > Diversisporales > Gigasporaceae > Dentiscutata > Dentiscutata erythropus. The sequence continues at coordinate 10,915 of CAJVPY010001869.1, read as the reverse complement.
TTTACATTTACTTTCTAATCGATATCCAATATCTTCACCTAATACTAATCTTGCCATTCTCAAATATTCAGGATCACAAGGACAATAATAACTATCATCTTCGTAACTAGGTAATACCACATAATCATCTACTGCTCTACAAGATAATATTGTTATTGGTAAGCTAATTTTAAGTTCGGCTTTTTTCGGTGGATCTTGAGGTAAAGATAAGTTGAAAGCAAATTTTAAATCATGTGATATACTAATTAATGGAGTATTACATGAATAATGAAGTGGAGCAGCACATTTTGGTAAATTTAAATTCATCGTTTGTTGATAAACAACATTTCCAACATCTCCATCTTCATGATCGTCAATTAAACGATTTTCTCCAAATCTATTCAATACTTGAGTTGCACCAATTCTAACATCTGTAATCTTTGGTTTTAAAGGTGATGTACAAGTCGTTTTTTCTACTAAATCAACTTTTACACCTTTTACTTCAAGTTTTTTTATATATGGACAAATTTTCATATCAATTGGAATTGATTGTCCTAATGGATAAGCTTTTTTTGGAATTGAAATTTCGTATGATAACATATCATTAAATTCTCTAGCAACAGCTATTCCTTGTGAATTTATATGATCAGGTATTGTACGTAAAATTTCAATTGGTTGATGTAAACGTAATTTTGGTAAAAATTTTGACCTTGAAGCTTTTGCATATAATTCGTATGATACAGTTCCTAATTCTGTATTTATTGTTTCTGGTAAATTTCCTGGTAGAAATTTTTCAAATGCAAATGTATGAATTCCTGCTGGTAATTTTGCTGTTTTATTTTTTCGAAATGGATTTCTTAAAAAATTTTTTCGTTTTTGTTCTTGTTCTTCTTGTGGCATTATAAATTTCCATTTATGAGAAATAATTTCATTTCGAATTTTTTTTCGTTCTAATAACAATAAAAATAATAAAAATAATAACAATAATAACAATAATAACAATAATAACAATAATATTAATAATTAATTATTATTAAATTTAAATTATGATTAATCTCTAATTCATTACTGTAATATTTACCTTCGTTATATACAGTTTCAGACAAACCAACAAAACTCATTTCTAATTTTCGAATTCTTGTAGGTTTAGATAAATACAGAATTAGATCACCTCTTAAAATACATCCTACAGATTCTTCAGGTTTGCTAAAAAATATAACTGGTTCAACCAATTTTATTTCTAAGCATGTATTTATCGCTTCATTTCCGATAATAATATCTGATTGTCTAGCTGATGTATGAGAAAATGTATCTGTTGTAAGATTAATATTTACGAACGAAGATGATGCTTGAGATATTTGAGATTGAGAAATTTGGGCTTCGGGAAAATTTGTGAACGATGGAGTTTGGATATTTACGGATGGTGTTGATGATATCATCTCTACTTTTTATTTTATTTTTTTACCTTTATTGGTTTTTTTTTTTTATACCTTTCTTTTTTTTATTAACAATCCGTTTTAAGAAAAAAAGAAAAGGATTTTTTTTGTTTTCGTCCAGCGAAAATGTAAAAAATCAACCCACCGCTATTTTTATGTAGTTTTCTCCCTCGTTAGTATTCAATTTTAAAATGGTAAATGGTATTTATAAATTTAATGATGACTTCAATAACATCGTTACTTGCGTACACAAACAATCTTCATTGAGATAAACACAGAACTAAATATAATAATTTTGCATGTCATCTGCATGTATATTGTCATCCGACTTTTTCATTCACTAAAAAGGAGATACTATCGCATATTAATACATATTATTGAATATTTATTGATATGTTCTAATATTCGAATTATGTGATACGAGGGAGGCTTGTAACAGATACTGGATACGTTCTTGCTACAGTCACACCAAACTTGATATACGTACCTTTACAGAGAGTTTAGTTTTTTGCAGCATTTACGGGGTTTGTGCAATTCTAGATTTTTTTTTACTTGAGTCACATGAAATGTCATTTACAATACTTAGTATACTTAGTCTAACCAATTAAGTTAACAAAACTATCTTTACCGAGAATCTGTTTGTATAACTTTTGTTTACGTATAAAATAAATAAATAAATTTAATAATAGATTTTATTTAATGAATAGAAAATTTTAGGGGTATGTGACACGTAAATAATATATATGTATAATAATTTAATATCGTATTATTTAACCATTTTTAATAATATTTGTTCAAATTTTTCTTAAGATAATACTAAAAGGATATATTTTTCTTCATTTAGAGGCTAAATCCTACTTCAAGGAATAATTATATAATTTGAAAGAATATCCGAATCTGCGTATTTTTTATACGTAAAACAAAAGAATTTTTGAAATTTTTAATGAAATAAATATTGTGACAAAAAAAAGTTAATTGTCAACCCAAATAGTCGTTCCCCTGAAACCTAAAATTTTGTTATAACAAAATCTTATAACAAAGATTAATGCTGTATTTGATTGGCTACATTATGTACAGTATTATCGTTATCTGTTATGTTATTATGTTATTATACCGGTTTTCTTTTTTGAAAATAGCTTTAAAACTTATGCACTATCTGCTATATAATCTATAAAAGTTTGAAAAATATGCTCAAATTAAAGTTTACAGTATATGCTCAAGTTGTTACGTATACTGGTAAATTTTTAGAATAAGGTAACAAACTATTGAATTATAAATTTAGTAAAATTTAACCTTGATATACATACAGTAATTAGTGATTATATCGAGGTTAAACTTTTATTGTATGCTTAAATAAACTACTAATACATATAATATGGTGGCTTAAGCTGAAATTTTCTTTAATGCTGTAATAATTTAAACATGAATAAGTACGTATGTATATGTATTAAATGTATTAATATGTGGATAAATTTTATTTTATAATAATAATATTATTAATACTCTTGGCTTAGGTTTTCCTGTCGTATAATTATTCAGAACATAACGATAACAGATAATGAAAATATCGGTCTTTTTTCGCATACTAATACGTGTATTGACCAATAAAATTGCTCAATCAGGCGTGACGTTGATACACTTGATTGGTTAAACTGCAAGTATTTAAGTACTTTACGTTGAGTATTATGAGTATTGGCGCTAGCGGATCTCTTTCTGTATTTATTTATGGCTTATTGTAATATACATATATATAGTTATTACAATTTTCTGATTCAGCCCCCCTCGGTAAAACCCTGATCAACCAAGAATATAAGGAACGTACTTGTTTCGGGTAAAATCATCCAAATTTGTAGCCTTAGTATTCAAATATTTGGTTATTATATGTTGGATGCTTTTGTTATCAGTCAGGTAGGTACTGTATTCAAGTTGGACTATAAACATTATAACTGATAACAACTCAACAATTCTGCTTCAAAGGAAAAGCGCGACAATCATTGCTATAGTCACATCTATTTATCACAATCATGATTAAGACGCGTTGGTAAAAAAAATTCGAATAGTACTGTATATGATGGTAAGCAACGTCAAGTTCATTTTTTTGTGGGAATAAAATGATGCACTTCATATTTTGGGTTAATTCTAAAATTTCACAAACGCCTAATGTACATAGCCATTGCAAAATAAAGTAAAAGTGACAATCCTTACTTTCTCTGGATTGTGAAAATTGTGAAAATTGTGAAAACTAAGGATTCTAGCCCTTTTGCTGCTGCAGACTGAACTCTTACTTTTTAAGTCGTGTAAAGTATATTTAGCTATATGAACCATTAATAGAAAGGTGAAATAATACTCGAGTCTTGCACATACTTACTATATTTAGTATCCCAGCGAATTAAAACTGTTAGTACGTAGTATTATTAACCACTGATCACCTGATTTAACCATTTTTAACTTATTAATTAATATTAACATTAATAATGTATTAAAACGCGTGGGCTCGTTTTTTTTACCAACTTCACGCTATGTGACAATTTACGAATAATATAAATTTGTCACGCTGTATAACGATAATGTTAACTTCAGCAGAATGACAAAATAATTATGTTAACGTCAATGAAATAATCTGTAGGCAAAATGACAAAATGATTTTGAATAAACGATAACACCACTTGAAACACAATTTATCATTCGTTTCGCTGATCTTGGTATTACTTTACACATTAACTATGACAGATCTGTCATTACCTGTCCTACCTGTTTGCTGTGTATTATCGTAATAATACTTTTGTGTTTTCTTTTACAAATTTTGACTAAACTTTAAAGTTATCATTCCTGTTTATTTTTTTATAATTATGCAGGGAACCATAACAATAATGATCTCAATTTTAAATAATTTTATGCTTTCATAGAGCTTCAACTACGTAATAAAAAAATTTTTAAATACGTTATTGGTTAATTAAAAAAGAATGCAAATTGTTTAACCTTTTTTTGATATAACCTTTACATGTGATTACCGTATAACGCTGATTACATGAGCAAAACATTAACAGTTAGTACATATTATACATGTGTTAACTTTTTCATTGGTCGCTATGGTCAATAACGCCTTTTAGCCTAATTTAGGAAAAGATTAACTCAATTCAATTAAAATTCGCATTTCGATTTATTGCACCAAATCAACAAATCAACATTTTTTTTATTTTTTTTTTTAAAAAAAAATTAAACGATCATGGCCACGGAGAAATGCCAGAATTTTGTAATTTTTTACGCCTCCCAAACAGGAAATGCAGAATGGATTGCCAAAAACATTCATCAAGAATCAATAGAGCGTGGATTTACAAGTGAATGTTATGTTCTAGATGATTATGAAAAAGTATATGCACTTTATTGAATATTTATTCAATGGTTCGACTAAAAAAAAAAAACTATCGCTAATAATTAATCATTAATTATTAATCATAAAATATTAATTAATAAATTATTAATAATAGGTTGACTTTTCAAAAGAAAAAGTGTTAATTTTTGTAACGTCAAATACTGGTGATGGTGATCCACCAGATAATTCAATAAAATTTTTTCGATTTTTAAGAAAAATTAAAACAAAAACATTTTTAAGTCATGCAAAATTCTCGATTCTTGGTAGAATGGTATTCTTTTTTTTTTTGTAAAATCTTTTTTTTTCAATTTTAGTTTTAATTAATATATATATACTTTTTAAAAAAAAACAGGATTAGGTGATACTAATTATACTAATTTTAATAATACGGCAAAACGACTTGAAAAAAAATTGTTGGATTTAAGTGGAACGCCGTTTTATGACAAGGGTCTAGCTGACGATGCGCTTGGGTAAAAAAAGTTTTTTTGATTCTGTATGATCTTCAATCATGTATTTAAATTATTATTATTTTTTAGTTTGGAATCAGTTGTAGATCCTTGGATTGCGAATTTATGGCCTGCTTTGGCCAATGTTTGCGTTCAAAAACAAAAAGATGGTGGGATAGATGTTACTGATTCTATTGTGTCCCTTTCAATTAAAGACAAAAAAGATAATTCACAAAGCACGAAAACTCAAATAGACTCTCAAGTTACTAATGATCAATCTAATGAAAATGATTTGCGTTTAACAACTAATGGCAGCAAATCAGAGTCAACCCAACCAGGAAATAAAATCATACTAGATTTAACTGATCTTGTTAGTTCAGATCAGCTCACAGCCATACCTCGTATACCAACTATGTTTTGTAAAATTTCAAAATTAAACAGAGAAAAAGTTACCACTTCATTACCTTCCTTTTTAACGACTTCTTCACGTATCCTTAATGCAAGGATTAATGCTGTATGTTGTCTTACACATCCGAATGCCGTCAAAAAGACATTGCATCTGGAATTAGACATTAAAGGTCATGAATTTTCATTTATTCCGGGAGATGCTTTTGAAATATTTGCTCCTAATGATGAAGTGTTGGTGAAGGGAATTTTAAACACCTTGGGAATTGATGAAAATGCGGCACATCAGGAAATTTCTATTGAAGCTGCAGAGGGAATTGGTATATATATTCTATAATAATACATATATCATATACAAATTTTGACCGGATCTTTCTTATTGATATAGTCGATCTTCCACTTCATTTGAAAAAATTTGAATCAACATCGATCTTTGAGCTATTACGGTATGGTGTTGATTTGACATCTTTACCTCGTAAAGCTTTATTAAGAATGATGGCCGATTACACTTCAGATGATCAAGAAAAACGATCCCTACTTTTTCTATGTAGCAAACAAGGTATCTCATTTATTGTTCAAATTAATGTTTCACGTTTCTCTAGGAGGATTCAAAAAACCCTCAGAAACTAGGTTTCACTCGAAAAATAAATTTAATTATTGACTTAAAAATTATTCTATGTAGGTGCTCAACAATTTAATCGTTTATATGAACAAAGGCCAACAATCCTTGATTTTTTAGTTACTTTTCCATCTTGCAAGCCACCAATAGAACGTCTTCTAGATACATTACCACAACATCAACCTCGTTATTACTCTATTGTCAATTCTCCCCTTATGAACCCCAATGAATTCCATTTTGCATTTAACATCGTTGAATATTATACTCCAAATCCTTACAACGTACAAAAATATGGTGTTTGCACTACATGGTTGGATAAGTTATGTGGTTATATAAATGAAATGAATGTTCGAACTATTTTAAATTCAAATATAACCATTCCAATTGCTTTAAAAGCAAATCAATCTGGATTTAATGTTCCTTCAGATATTTCAAAACCTTTGATAATGATCGGTCCTGGTACGGGTGTAGCCCCATTTATTGGTTTTCTTCAACATAGAGAACAACAAATTTTATCTGAAAAGAAAATAAACAATGTTAAGTATTTAGGTGATATGTGGTTATTTTATGGATGTAGAGATAAAGAAAAAGATTTTTTGTATCGTAATGAATTAGAAGGTTTTGTAGAACGAGGAATTTTAAAAGAATTATTTGTTGCTGTTAGTCGTGCACCTGGCGCTGGTGTAGATGGAAAACCAAAATATGTTCAAGATCTTATGAGGATTCAAAGTCGTGATATATTTGAATTAATAACAAAAAAAGATGCTATTATTTTTGTGTGTGGGTAAGTTCATTTTACTAATTTTATCCTAATTTTATCCTGGTATCGCGTTATTATTCAAAATATTAATTGATCTTCGACTTATAGTGATGCTAAAGGTATGTCGAAAGGCGTGAACGATGCTTTGGCTGATATTCTCGTTGAACACGGTCAAATGCAACAATCAGAAGCATTAGATTTATTAAAGAAATGGTTACGAGAAAAACGTTATTTACGTGACTTGGTAAGTAAAAATATAATTAACCAATCATTTTGCCTTATTTGTGAGTGCTAAATTTTTTAATTCATATTTATACTTATTCAGTGGGGCTGAAAAAAGTAATTCATTTTTTTATGAAAACGACGTCATAGATTTTTTATTAAATTAAATTACAAATAAATGTGAAACTAAATACGTATAAATTAAGCTAACTGTGAAATTATCAATTTGGTGTTTTTCCTTTTTTATCCAAAGGGTGGTGACAAATTACACTTTTATACCCCTAAGTTCAGAAGTTAAACAAGTATCTTTAAAAATAGCATACTCAATTTAAAATAACGCTCATGTGTGCATCCAAAAATAACTCATTCTTTATAAGGTAAATATTATCTTGGCATAATTAAAGTAGTAAAAACCTTCGGTTTTATGAAATCAATTCTTAATTTGGGATAAATTAGATAACTAACCATTTTTGGTGTGATAATGACCAGACTTTATCTATCAGTTTTCGAAATCTAATCTTAAATGTTTTGATATTTTAGAATTATTTATAAATCCGAATATTTATTTTCTAGCTAAAACTCGGTTCTACAGTAAACCGAATTTGAATAAACCCGGATTATTAAAATATAATTCTCTTTTTTAATACACCTCTCTAAGCGCAACCTTTCTAAGTGCAACCTTAACGTCGGGCCAAATTATATGTTTGATAAATTATCTATCAATGCAATTTTTTTAAATTGTTCTCTAATTGTATATTGTTAAAAGCCCGGTTTTAATGAATTGTACTTAGAGAGCGTCGACTGTAATTAGAATAAATTAGTACTATTTAATAATACATATTGTATGTCTGTAGCGATGGGATCATATGTAAAAATTGAACCAAATATGCATCTAGGGAGGTATTGCATTTAGGGAGGTAAAAGTCTATGGGTATGATATTAGTTGGTCCAAGAAAAACTTGCATTTAGGGAGGGTTTTCATAGAACGTGTATTTAGGGAGGTCTGACTATGTATTCAAAAGGTGTTTAATTTATATATATATATACTGTATATAGACAAAGGATTATACCTATTTTTAACCCACGGCAACATCACCTGTTTTATTATATTGGGCAATAAACATCTACATCTTATCAATTCGCTATTGCTATATCTAATGCTAACGCTAACATATTATATTGTACGTATCTAACTATTATCCAGTAACAATAGACATTCTTCCATTATACGTAAGTAAACTAGACATCTGGACACCGTGGAGCATAGTGACCGGTTTGCTTACACTTTCCACACTTTCGTACTGCTTTTTTTAAAGTTAAAGCATTGACATCTTGATTGGCATCTTGGTTGTTATGTTTTGCTTCTACGCTTTGGTTATTACTTTGCCTTTTTTCTATACCGTCTTGGTCATTATGTTGTATTTCTATGGCACTTTCACTATTACAGTTCACTTCCTTCTTCACTGTGGTCAACATGTCATGTTCCTATGCAATTTTAATCATAATGCAACATTGAAATTTATTGCTTTGAATATTATTTAAGGGTAGGGTGAAGCGATCTACATTTCAATAGTAATCACATACTAATTTTTTTCAGGCAGGGCCATGAAAAAATTTGGATATCAAATTGCAAATTTTTATTTGGATATCAGCAAAAATTTGGAAAAATTTGATTTAATATTTAAAATCACAAAAAAAATTTTTTTATTAAAATTTATTATTTGCACTGATTAAAGTACAACATATTTAACATTTTTAATGAATTTTCGCTTAAACTCTGTCTATCATCTGTTAAAAGATTATTGTAGACAGAAAAACTTCTCTCAACTGTACAAGAGAAAATAGGTAACCAAATATAAAGCAATGCAATATTGCTTAAGATCGGAAAAGAAGAAGATATTTTTTTTCAAAATTCATTTAAATTATCAAATTCAACTAATGTCAAATCTATATTACAGTAAAGACCCCATTTATATAATAAAGTGTTTGAGAGATTACTTAATTCAGGAATTTGTGCTAAATAATTTATAATTTTGAATATTATGATTATTAGTTGTCAATTTAATAAAGTAAAATCTAAAATTTGTGCTGCAACAAAAGAAGGCAAAATGGATGGCAAAAAAAATAATTATTAAATTTTTTGTGTGCTGCAACAAAAGCTGCTTGAAACACACTATTAAAAAAATATAGTTCTAATCCAAGACTTGTAATACATGAATTTACCCCACTTTCAAAATTATTATTAAATTTACCATGATTAATAAAGGTCTCAAGTTGCTAATCAGAAATAAAATTTATTTGATTTTTTGATTTTTAAATTTTAATTTTTTATTTAATAATATACTATGCTTAGAGAAGTGTCATTTATTACATAATCCCCTGTTGCACTAAGTGTTACTCATGACTACTTTAATCATTATTTTTTATACATAATTAATTATATTTATAATAATCATATTGTGGCCAGAAATTTTTTTATGAGAGATTCCTGCTTGGTCTTATATTGATTATCAGTAGTGTTCCGATTCTGGTTTAAAAACCCGGATTGATCCGGGATTGAACCGAAATTAATCCAATCCCCAGATTCAGATCTAATCCGACCAATCCGGCCAATCCGGGGATTATCTGAATTTTTTTTACTAATTAGGCCTTTGTTACGGTCAAGTGGGAGAGCTTATAGGGTCTTGGACCAATTTGGCTTCGATTGTGAACAAATAGTGATTAAGGTTAATGGTTTAAATCAATAAACAAACACATATAATTACAGGTTATAGGGTTTCTCTTTATTAACATAAATCAAATATATCAGATTATTACAATAATACTAAATACTATTAATAAGGTAGCTGCGTGACATGTGATGATGCACAGGACCAGTTCGATCATGTGTATCTCTTCTAATAGATCAGAGCTAAAGAAGTTTCTGGACACTTATCATTCACGTAAATTTGCACTTACCAATTATCCAGATATCGTACGTATGTTCATATATCTGAGTAATTTGGTAAATACAAATTTACGTGAGTGGTAAGTGCCCAAAGATTCTCCTCAGAGCAAATTATTCAGGAATTACACCCTGTGTGATCGAATGTGAAAGTCCAAACTAGTGTAACTAAAAGTTTAAGTATTGAATAGCGAGAATTAATATTGAATTAAGGTTAAGGGTCTTAGTGACAGATAGTATAAATCGATTAGTAATCGTTCAATTAAAAAAAAAAAAAAAAGAAAGATCACTTCTAGAACTGGTGGACAAAGGATGAAGGGCCAGAAAAGTGTAGTAATACTGTTGAAAACAATCATAGATGTAATGGATAAATTAGTGAAAGTTGTTAAAATGATACAAGTTGAACAATGATATTTCAAGCCCCGAATATATTACAAATATCGAAAATTGGAGATTAAAGCTTGGAAAAAGAAATTGAATAACGAAGAGTTTGAAACAGGGTATATGGAATTGGAAAAGAATTTGATAGTACAAAGAAGATACCATCAATATAGACCACACTTGTGTTATAAATATCGAAAGAAAGGACATTATACCCGGTCATGTCTACTACAAACAAAGTCTGAGAAGACAAGAAAAGAAAAAAAAAGATACAAACTTAAATATCTATAGTCACGGAATTGGTCAAGTTGATAGAACAGAAGTCAAAGCAGAATTTACTGAATGAACAT
>CAJVPY010001868.1:0-17913 GCA_910591965.1 Dentiscutata erythropus | reverse complement strand
ATTGCAATGTGGCTTGGTATGGATTCAACAGAAGTAGTAAGCATAATTAGGAAAACAATCGAAATGTTCAACTGGCTAAAATGCAAAGACACAAGAGGTGATATCCTAACAACAAATAAACAGGACTTTTTTCATTGCCCAGCCATACTACAAGAAAACAAAGCTACAGCAACAAGTAGTAAGGTGTCACATATTAAAGAAATACTTCTTTTAACAGAATGTGGTACTACCGATTATGGAGTAGAAGAGATTCTGAGTATAATTAATTCAGATCAGAATTTACTAACCAATACTAAATCCGAGTCTCAAGTCAAAATGCCAAATGACCTCAACCTGAAAAGAGGTATAGATAGATTGGAAGATAGTCCCAATGAGGCTACTCCCAAGCGTATATGATATGAGAAAACTGAACAAAGCATCAAGGTAGTGGAAGCAACAAACCACTTTAATCAATTTATTGAAACTACTTCAACAGTAAAAGAAAAACCGCACAAGGTTGTAACATGCCTTACTTTATGGGATCTGTCTAATGAAACTAAGGCAAATCAAATTAGAAGGGCTCTAAGTTTTTATAGTAGAGCAATAGTAAAATGTTTCATGACCAATAGCAAGACAAAGGCCACGCAAGTTGAAGTTACATTTAGAAATCAAAAAAGAAGTGATGAATTGCAAAATTCGTGGGAGGTGCACTTCGAAAATGGCAAGATGATAAGAATAACGCCAGGGTTCTTAGACAAAGAAACACTTGTAAAAAGAAGCAAATTCAAATCAGTTATAAAGAACTTACCCAAAATAGTAGCAGAATCAGCACTATTAAGACAACTAAAAAATATAAAGGCAAAGGTAGTGTATATCTCGACAAATAGTAATGGAAACCAAAGAGGCACTGCTTCAGTATACTTTGCTTCAAAAGAAGACCAATTAAAAGCAATGAAACAAACGGTTTATTATTTTAATACAAAACTAGAATAGGCAGACTTGGTTAATGAGGAAATCAAGAAATTATACCAACAACCTAGAGAAAAGAGCAGTATCTTAAAGTCTTGTGACGCCAGCATTAGCTATCTAACAGATAAAGAAAATATAAACCCAAAAAAGATAACTACAGACTCATTAGAGAAAAAAGAGGTTTTTGGATCTAAACGCAAACTTAACAACAACTATTAAACCCTGTTTATTTGTGGACTGATAACACATTAAAAAGTTTGTATCCCACAAGCATTAAAGGGGATATAGACCTGTCAAAAATACAAGACGCCGAGAGAGGGAATTGAATCGAACCAAAACCATCAGCAATTACAGCCGAAAGCCACAACGCACAACAGATAGCAGAATGACAAAATAATAGCAACACAACTACAAGGAACAACAGCCTTCAAGCAATTTTAATAGAAGACAAAATTCAAAAACCCAGCAAGCTGTAGAAAAAGAGAAAGAAAGAGAGAATATTCAAACAGACTTGCTGTATGAAATCTTAAAGAGGCTTGAATTACTAGAAGAGCGCCAAAGTAGGGGTGACAGCTCCAATCACTTCTAAAAGGGCTATCGGCATCTTAACAAATACAGGTATTCTGAATAATGGCCAGGTTCAGACACAAATAGTACCTATTTTCAACCCAAGACTGGTCAAATGAACAGAGATAAAGTTGGCAACACACAATATAAATAGACTAAATATACACAGACATAGACTAGAAATGTTGTTCAACTGGGAAGAAGAAAATAGTTTTAATGTGCTAGAGATTACAGAGACAAACTTGCAAGAAACTGAGACAAGGTTTGTAGCGAAGAACAATATTAGGTTTAGAGGAATTTGGTCTTTAGCTTCGAAAACAAAAAAGAAGGGTTTTGAAGTAGGGCTTCTTATTAGAGAAGAGCTAAAAAAGCATATAGCCAAAATAGAGAAGCTAAATGAATTTTTATTAGTAGTATATTTATATTTTAAGAATTACAAGGTGATAATTTTTACGGTATATATCCCTCCGGCAGACAAGGTTGCTACAAAAGAGATAGAAACTATGATACGAGAAAGAATAGTCAAGTTTCATGAAGATACATTCATAGCAGTAATGGGAAATTTTAACTTTGTAGTAGATTCTACATTAGATAAGTCATCTCAAATTGATAATAACAAAAGACTGGGAATACATAATTGGCTTAAGGAACAAGAGTTAATCCACACGAAAGAAAATTTACTTGGAGTAATAGCTTAGTAGCAACAAGAATAGACCAAGTATGAATTTCAAAAGAAATGATAGAGGTAGCATATGAGGCCGATATATATAAAATGACAACAGTTACAGGAAGCAACCATGATTTGGTCTATGCTAAGGTTGCTTGGAGCATAGCAATGTTCTCGGAGAATGAGGTAGATAATCGCTTATCTAACACGAAACAAAGAGTTTGGAAACTCAACAATGCAACAGAAGAGAACTGATGTGACTACCAAAAAGACCTATAGAAGCGATTAAATAGTAAAGAGCTCAATATGCTCAAGGATATACTTTACCAATAGAGGCGAGGGTTTTAGAACAGCTCGAATCAAATCTTGAACAATTGTGGGAAGTGATAGAAAAAGCAATTATATAGGCAGGCTGAATTAATTTGCCAAATAAAGTAATAGATTTTAGGAAAAGGTCAAAATATAAGAACAAAGAAACCAGGTTCTTCAAAGCAGCATATTCACTAGGTAAAATAATTAGAGAAGCAAAGTCATTGGATATATCCACTCTACAGAAGAAGGCCCCTATATGGAACAAGAAGGTTAAACAAATAAATATGTGGGCCGATAGTAATGTTGATAAAATTGAACTAGCAGAAATATCAACATGGTGTAAAGAAGCGACTACCTGGTGGAAAGCAATAGAAGGCAAGTTAGTGATGGATTATGAAAAAGTCAAGAAAAAAAAAATCCAGCTATACATGCAGAGCAAGAAAAAAAAAAATCCAGCTATACGTGCAGAGAAGAGCTGAACAAATTGTAAACGAACAAAGAAAAATGTTAGCTAGCTTACTAGAACGGCCATATAACAAAGTTACTTTGGATAGAGTATATATACAAAACCACAACTCAACTAAGCTAGCGAATGATCCAGTAGAGGTGTTAGAAGAAGTTCGTACACACTTTTAGAACCAATTTGTAAACAAGAAGAAGGACAGTATAGAACTAGAAAGTATATGGTTTGGGGAATACCAACCGAAAGAGCGAATTCAAGAGGCCTGGTATGACTCACTAAGCCAACTGATAACATTAGAAGAGTGGCAGTCAATTTTGAGCGAAAGCAATATGAATTCAGCACCTGGAATCTCAACAATCACATACGCGTTACTAAAGCAGGCAAATACTAAATCGCAATTGGTGTTTAAGAACTTTGCAGAATTATGTCTTTGCTCAGGCAACATCCCAAGTAAATGAAAAACGACCCATATTTATCCAATCCCAAAAGGGCAAGATTGGGAATACAATCTAGATAAAGTTAGACCAATCGCTCTAATAGAAGTATTTAGAAAATGTATTACAAAGATTCTAACTAAAAGATTGAGTAAAATCATTAAGGAAAAAAATATTCTGCAAGGCCCTAACTTTGCTGGTTTACCAGGAAACTTGACAGAGGAACCAGTGCATATACTAAAAGCTCTTATTGAAGAGGCAGAAAAAAGCAAGCAAGAAATGTGGGTCTTGTTTCAGGATATAAAAAAGGCCTTTGACTTCGTAAATCTTACTATGCTGCAAAAAGCTCTCAAAAAAATCAAAGTTCCAGATCTGTGCTGTAAATTGGTTCACAATCTCTTCGTAAACAGAAAACTAAAAATAATAACAGTATATAGTCTGTTACAAGAAATCATAGCTGAAGGGGGTATTGATCAGGGTGAGGCTATTTCACCTCTCTTGTGGAGAATATTCTATAACCCATTGTTAGACCGCATACAAAGAGATGCAGAGTTAGGTTATAAAGTTAGGATGCCAAAGCATATGAAAACCCTATTAGGGATCGAAGAGCTTAAAGGTGCAAGGCAGGCAGTTCTCGCATACACCGATGACACCATATGGATTGCGAGCTTGAAAACTCAATTAGAGCAAATAACTCAGATAGCAGAACAGTTCTTCAAACTAAATAGCATAGAAATTAATGGTAGCAAGTTCAAACTCGTCGTACTTAATTCAGAACTTCCTTTAACAGAAAAACAAATAGATTATGGTAGAGCATTTGTTAAAGCGAAGAAAAAACTGCATAACCTCAAATTTCTTGAAACATTCCTACATGTAAGAAAAGAGGTAGTGGAAATCAAAAAGAAATTGAAACAAATAGTAGGCCTCTTTACATATAAGTTAGAAAGGAAAAAAACTATAGCTAGCTAATTAGTTTATATAAACAATCAAGTTTTAATTCCCAAACTGGAGTACATTCTGCAAATTGTAGCATTAACGGAAAAAGAGTTGAACATAATCTACCAGCCATTTCTGAGACTGATAAAGAAGAAATTAGGAATAGCGCAAACTACACCTAACAGCATTTTAATCCATGATGGTACACTAGAAGTTAAATTGCTTGCGGATGCAATATTAGCAAAACAGGCCACAGCACTAATCAAAAGACTAAACAGCACAGGAATAGTAAAGAAGATAACAAAGCTAAGAATTAGACAAGAAATACTCAGAAAAGGCATAACTCAAGATGTTTGGAGTTCACTAATATGTAACATAACAAGTTTTAGCCATAGAGATAATATCGCATTAAACATAGTGAAACATTGCAAAAAAATAGATTTGATGTTTACAATACAAGAAAAAGGTTGGTGTATTCTAGGCTCGGGAATATCAATAGCAAACATGCTTAACTCAGTAGATAGAAAAGAATATAGAAAGTGGCAAACAGACCTAGACCTATATTTTATTAATTAACTACTAGATGTAAAAGGTAGAAACTTATTAACTTGGCATTAGGTAAAAGCAATGAAAAACCAGTATTGTAGTGGAAAAGTTCCATGCTAGTACAAAGTAATAGAAAATCTAATGCTTGCAAATAAAGAAGAATGTAGAGTCAAACAGCAGTTCCAAGTTCAAGAGACAAATTTCGAGGCTATGGTACCAGTCCTCTTAGATATTAGTGCAGATAAAAAACAAAAAGATTGGGTTTTACATCATGATGAAACAAACTAGCTCAAAATCAGCCACATTCAGAAAAAGAAAACAGACTCAATAGTAGTTAATCATTGGGTCAAGTCAACTCAAGAGAAAAAAGGGGCCCACTTAGAACAATGTAGTGGCAGTAAACTTAGTGAAATAGACAATGAAAACAGATGTACTTTCAAATTAAGTATAAGCCAAGTAGTAGGAAAAATAAACTATGTTGCCAAAGATGAAGAGGGATGGTGTCTCAGAATTCCACTAGAGATTTATAGTGTTCTCACTATAGAAAAAGACATCTCAGAAGACATATTTGGAGGATTAAAGGAAATTAATGACAATGATCTTGAATATATAAATAACCTTTATCTTCCAAACAACATTCGAGCAGTATTAATGTATGGTTTAAAAATTAATTTTGGCCAAAAGAGACAGAATTGTATTTTCTACACTAATGGCTCATGGGTTCCAAATAAACTAATTGAAAATAAGGAAGATAAAATAGATGCTGGTTGGGTTTAAGTTATGGAGGATGAAAAAACAGCAGTTTTTAAAGACAAAGTTAGAATAAGTGACTGACCATCATCAACAAGACCCGAGTTAGTTGCAATTTTGTATGCTTTATTAACAGTAACAAGAAATGCTTGTATACAGGTTAAGACAGATAGCTTAGTAGCAATCTCAGCTATAAGATGGGCATTAAAAGAAAAAGATTTTAGCAAGGGGCTGAAAGTAAAAAATAGAACAATACTTGACAAAATAGTAGAAACTATCCAGTTTAAAGAGCTTGAACTTGATTTGATAAAGGTTAAAGCATATAGTGAAGTAAAGTGGAATGAAGAAGCAGATAACATCGCAAAAGAAGGTGCTTATTTAGATGAAACATGAAAGTGGCCAAACAACTTGCAATTATACTGGAGTTTTGATATAAAGTGGCAAGAAAGAAGTATTGAATATTTATTTCGAAAGTTCATTTTGAGATTAAAAAGGAGGCTTATAGAAAGTGAATGGTATCTATTGAAAAGATGCTTTTCACTATGACAATTAGACTGAAAAAGTAACCCCATATGGTCACATTGCTAAGAAAGATTAAAAGAGCTGAGAGGCCAAAGATGTAGATTGCTCCAAGATAGTAATAAGCTTGTAAGCTAGTTAAAGAGATTATTTGGTATGCTTCCAATGCTAGACAAACTCTACCAACGCAATCCAGATTTATACACTTCACCAATGTGTATAATGTGTAAGGAAGAAAAAATAGAAAATATGAATCATCTTTTTAGCTATAAATCTTATTAAGAGGTCTGAAAGCAGGTTGAAAACCAAGCTCTTGCGACAGCGTGGGCCATGCTTGAAGAAGAAACTAGATTTATGTATTCTATAGAAGAAATCATAAAGGTGATTTTTGGGAGTACACAAGAAGAAAGGTTAGAAAAAAGGAAAGCCCTCACCTTCGGTCTAGCTTGCCAAGCTGATTTTTCAAGACTGCAAGTAATAAATAAAAAACACAAGTTAAGTAGACAATGCTACGATGCGCTAGTTATGTTATACAAAAGTGTTTCTATAGAGTGATATGGAAAAAAAGATATGAGAAATTTGCAGTATAAGAAGAAAGTATAGGTATAAGCAGAGCTATCAAGAGAAAAAAAAGATCCAGAGTCAATAGTACCACCCAAGTAGAAGCTAACTCCATAGCAGAGGATAAAGGACTAACAAGAAATTCTGATGCACTAGAAAACTATCCAAAAAAAGGTGGGCAAAAATATCAAGAGAAGAAGTCACGTCATTAAATAGAGGAAAAAGACATAGAAGATTCTTTATTAGATAATGAAGTTGCATCAACAAGTCATCCAAGCAAGAGATGGAAAGAGAATAAAGAAGGAGTCGAATTATTGAAAGTCGGAAAAATGAAGAATACCTTGGTTACGTTTGGGGAAAAAATAGTTGAAGTTTATAATTTAGCAATGGAAACAATAAGGTTGCAAATCTCAAGTTCATTTCTAGCGAGATGGTGGTCAAAATAAAGTTGGAAATAATATTAAAAAAAAAAAAAAAAATAGGATAGCTAAGTACTATGCTATAGCAGGTTTTAAAATACGGGTATTACTGCATGTGGAATCTGTTGGCAAACATTAGTGCGATAACCATTCTTGAGCACTTTTATAGCAGCCAGGTTTTGCCTAATATGTATTTAGATAGATTAATTTTTTGTTAAAAAATTATAATATTCTAATAAATTAGTGCAAGGTTATCAAAGCAAAAAAAAAAAAAAAAGAAAGTTGTAGAGCTCATCTTTGTGGTTCTAATAGTAGTTAAATTATCCAAATTGGCCTAGTGAATGCCAAAATATCTTTAAAAAACTTTCTTTAACTATGTAAACTTCTTTAAAACAATTACAAAGAAGTTTATATAGTTAAAGAAATGTTTTTTAACAAATATAATAATATACAACTCTTTTTGACGATCACTTGGACCAAAACTTCCAACTAAAAGGAGAAATAAAAAGTCTGTTAGAGAGTTGTATAAATTATTAGAATGGTTTGTAGAAAGGTTAACTGGCTCTAGAGACTCCTTTTTACATTTGGCATGCAAGCCAGAAGCCTCACAGAGTAATAGTAAAAAAAGCAGGCGGCGCTTATTACTCAAGTATAAATTTTGATGGATTCATTCGTCAATGAAGTTCTATAGTTTACTGTTCTAAAGGTCTATAGTAGTGGTTTTTAAGGTATAACAAAGTGGTTAACCTTCTTCTTGGGGACTCCCTCCTATATTTGACATACAAGCTAAAAGCCTAGAAACAGAAGTGAAAAAGCAGACGGTGCTTACTGTGAATAGAAAAAATTTTGGTAGGTACAAACCTGTTGACGAAACTACAAAGACCTTGGAACCCAGGTGTACAACAGTTATCTTATTTTTCTTAAGCTACACTCTTTTATTTGGCCAAATGGTTTCTTTTTTTACTTTTACTCGCCTCCCTGTCGGTCTTCCAAAATTTTTTTTGCAAAAAGTGGGAATTTGACTTACCCTCTTTAAAAGATCGGCATTGTTTACTTTCCAAATTCGGACAGACTCAATAGAATGCAACCATGTAACATATTTGTTTACAAATATGGTGCTACTCTGGGGAAGTCAAATCGGTACCTCCGGTTAAAGAGATATCTGAAAGCGGTTATAAGTCGGAAGAAATTTATACATTAAGGCGAAGCTTTACATTAGAGATATACAATCATTGCATTTGTTATATAATTTTTTAGCCTTGTACAGATTATAATAGTGCATTTTGTTCATATAAAGAGGTGAAATTCCTCTCGAATTGTTATCTTTTTTCTATAAAATATTTTTTTATTTTTTTCTGTTTTTTCTTTTTTTTGGGTTTTTTATTTTTACATTTTGTTCACTTCCCCTATTCCTCCTTTCATATCTCCTTTTTAGTTATAGGTCATTTTCTTTTTTTTATAGATTTTTTGATAAGATAATTCTGGTTTGTCCGCAAACTGGTGTAATGAGTTGTATTTAGGACTATAAGGTAACCGAGTGAAGTTGGGCTTTGAGTTCTATAAATTAAATATATATAGCTCTTATATACATTTCAATAAAAAGTATAAAGATTAAAAAAAAAAAAGAAAAAAAAAAGCCTTTTAAAGATATTTTGGCATCTACAAAGCTGATTTGAATGATTTAACTACCATTAGAACCGCAAAGACGAGCTCTACAACTTTTAATTAAATGACAAAGTTAATTAACTTAGTATAAAAAAAGTTTTCTTTAGACAAATGTTAGAAATTTTCCATATTCGGGCTATATTAGATTTATATAGTAAACTGCATCATGTTATACTATGATCATTCTTATGTTGAGTGGCAGATTATTAATTAATTATATATACATGAACTAAGAAGAGAACAAATAAATATACATATATAGTGTACTGTGCTAAAGATATTTTAGTACTGTATTTTATGAAATTTTGAAATGATACAATACAGTATGAATATTCCTGTATATAAAATAATTTAGTACTGTATTATATGAAATTTAAAAATGATACAATATAGTACATTTCTTATAATAGTCAATTAATGATTAGAGCCTTTTGCTTTAATGAATTTATAGACAAAACATTTTGATTTGTAATATAATTCTTCTCTATTTGTGTAAACAAACTAACAAATATTACTAAACAGTAAATGGCATATCAAATTAGTACAAGCCAATATATTGATATTAGTTTAGATAATGAGTAGAATTACCTATTCAATACAAATCACCATATTAGTTTTTTGAAAAGAATTATTATATTGAAAAAATAGAATGTCAAAAAAATAAGGCATTGAAAAAAAATAGGATGTTGAAAAAATGGGACATTGAAAAAAATAGGATGTTGGAAAAAATAGAAAAGAGGGCTTTTTTTTTTTTTTTTTTTTTTCCTAAGCTAATTTTTATTATTTTTTCTTTCTCTTTCTTTTAAGACTGCTTTTTTTGAAATTTTATTTTATTTTTTATTTTTATTTTTTTTTCTTAGGATGGTCTTTTTGAATTTAGTTAAAATGTCATGTAGACCCGCCTTATATTAATTTTTTTTTTATTTTTTTATTTATTTCTTAAGATAGAATGCGCATGCATGAAACCCATTATTTACATATATATTTACATATAAGATGCAAACATTTTTGAAAAGATTTTATGCTACGTAGTTCAAATAAATATTAAAGTGGTGTACTGTATTATTGTTTATATTTTTTATTTAATACAATACAGAACACTTTATAAGAAATAAGTATACTATAATAATACATAATGCGAGTACAATACAGTACATATTGAGACAACATACAGTACTAAATTTCTACAGTCCGTACAATACAGTACATATTGAGGCAACATACAATACGAAATTTCTACAGTCCGGAAGAGAACGTTTTTAATATACAACTTTATCCATGAAGTTTTGACGGTGAATTTATTAAAATAATTTTACGCAGATAAAATTAAAAAAAAAAAAACTCAATAGTAAAGATTTTAATAAATTATTAAGGACAACCAATCATGAGAACATCAAAATATTTAAAATATTTCATGTGAATAATATAGTGAATAGGAAATTTTCTATTTTCCGAAAACTTTACATTTCTATTATTAATATATTGACAATACATGATTTGTAGACATAATTTTATTTTCTTAATGCAGTAACTGCAATACGAAAATTGCGATCTTGAGAAATCGTGATTTTGTATAGCTAAACGAATGCTCTAAAAAATGATAATAATAATGTTTAATACGATGTTTCGAACCCAAACAACCAATTAAAATCAGCACCGTAATATCCATGTCTTTCGAACAAATAAAATTATTCAACCCACATGGTTCGTCCTTTCGGGGATAGATTCGATAACTATTAATGAGAATCGCCCTTTACAATCTTTTCTGATTGCTTATTTTCCTTGTTTTTTTTATATTCGGCTTTCAATTTTTGTAAAACTGGATCAAATTGACTCTTTAATTTATTCAACACAGGGTCACCTGATGTTTGAACAACCAATGGAGGTACTTTGTCACTTTCTTTTGCTGATTCTTTTAGCGAACTTGGTTCGTTATTGACTTTTTGGGATGCTATTACTGGAGTGTCACGCTGCTTTAAGGCCTGTGTTACCGTTTTGGTCGAATTTACAATGTCTTGAACAACATTTCTTGCTGTGGACTTCAAAGACGTTATCTTTATTTCAATTTTTTTGATCTCCTCCTTTACTTTTAATGTTGAACTATTAAATTCGGCAGTCATAGTCTGTGAAGCAGTATTAACATCCCTATCAACCTCATCATAAATTTTTTGATCAAGAGTTATTTTTCCTGCTTTGTTATAAGCGTTGGTCTTGATATCATTTATATTACGGTTAATAACAATAACAATATCTTTTTCCAGCTCATTAACTTTTTCGTTTAAAATATCAAGTAATTCATCAGCACTTTTTACATTTGTTTTAACAGTATCTATAGTTTGTCTGGCATATTCTGATACTTTATCAATTTTGATTGCAATATCATCCTTAGCATCCTTTGTGAGTTCCTCAACAAGTTTTGTAAGTTTGGAAGGATAATCAGAACCTAATTTGTTAAGAGATATTATTTTAGCATCAGTGTCGCCCGACGTTTTCTTTACTGCGGAGTTTGCTTTAAGCTCATAGTCCTTAAGAGCTATATTGACGTTTTCTCGAGCGCGAGATATACTTGTAGCAGCAGTATCACGAACAGCCTTAATAGCAGCGGCTATAGCAGCCTTTTCTGCCTCTTCCTTGGCCTTGTGCTCAGCTTCTTCTTTGGCCTTACGTTCAGCTTCCTCTTTGGCTTTACGTTCAGCTTCCTCTTTAACCTTACGTTCAGCTTCCTCTTTGGCTTTGCGTTCAGCCTCTTCTTTAGCTTTGCGTTCAGCTTCTTCTTTAGCTTTTCGTTCGGCTTCTTCTTTAGCTTTGCGTTCAGCTTCTTCTTTAGCTTTGCGTTTAGCTTCTTCTTTAGCTTTGCGTTCAGCTTCTTCTCTAGCTTTACGTTCAGCTTCCTCTTTAGCTTTACGCTCAGCTTCTTCTTTAGCTTTGCGTTCGGCTTCCTTTTTAGCTTTACGTTCAGCATCCTCTCTAGCTTTGCGTTCAGCCTCCTCTTTAGCTTTGCGTTCAGCCTCCTCTTTAGCTTTGCGCTCTCTGGCCTTGCGTTCAGCCTCCTTTTTAGCCTTAGGGTCTGTTTTCTTTTTGTCTTGTATAAGCTCCGTGATAGCTGTAATACAATACTCGACATAAGGCTCGACATAAGGTTTGACATTAGTTTCGTAAAAGGGAACAACATGCTTGTGATAATTGTCGTTGGCAGTTTTTACTAACTGACTTATATGTGGAGCTACTTTTTCGTTGTATTTGATAATTATAGCCTCTTTCGATTTTTTCACCCAAGGTATAAACTTGTTATTATACCAGGGTTGAACCTTCTTTTGATTATAGTAAATCAGTCGTTCATAAGCATTACTAGCTTGCTTCTGAGCCTTATTCAGATAAGGGGCAACTGCTTCCTTAGCCATCCCATAGTATGTTTCCACGTTATCTTTTGCATTTTGATTGTAAAATTCATGAGCTTTCATCACTCCTTGTTCAGCAGGAATATATACATATTCGATAGACAATTCCTTAGCACTTTGTATGTAAGGTTGAGCGGATTCAACGTAAGGGTTTATATGGGGTTTTGCATGGGTCTCATAAGCGATCAAAGCTTGTTTCGAATAATCTGCAGAATAAAGTTTAACCTCGACAACTACGGGCTCAATATATTTATGGAACCAATCATGTGTAAGAATATACTGGGAGACACCGTTATAACAAAAAAGCTCAACTGGATATGAACATTGCTTGTGGGATTTGCCATGGCAAACGAAAAACACTCCAAGTATATATAATATGAATAAGGTCCTAAACCTGAATAGTCCACCAAAGAATCCAGTTTTCTTTGGTTTCTTTTGCTATAATGTAAAATTTAAATAAATAAAATACATAATTTTTTATAATTTTAAAGATCTTAAAATATAATAAATACCTGTTTTGATTTCTTACTTTTTGCCTGTTAACAAAAAAAATGAATTATGGTTATTTCTTGTTGATAACGAAAAAACGAAAAACAATATAAGACTAAATACAGAGTCCAAGCTACATTTTAAGCTTCGAATGCTTTAACTCACTTTTTTACCAGAATTTCCTTTTTGAGGCTTTGGCTCGTTCAATTGACTTGTATTTTGTGTATCTTTTTCATATGGTGAGTCTTCATTCAAAGATTCTTGTTCGTTCAATTGACCAGCATTTCGTGTCTCTTTTTCATGTATGTCTTCAATAAAAGAAGATTCACTTTGTCTTCTAACTTGAATACCGTTTACCGAGCCAAAAAACTGATCTCCACCAGGAGTTAATTTTTCTTGTGGTATCTGCACCTTCGAAGACTTCTTTCCTTTATTTTTCTTGCTCATTTTCTCTAACGCTGGTATGAGTTTGAAAACAGCTTTCGCGTAGAAAATGAAAATATCTTTAAGGTACAAATTATCAAACAACGAGTTAAACAAATTAAGTTACACTGCAGCCGTAGCATTTTGATGAACATTAATCTAATACATATTAATCGAACCAAGAGTTTACATACACGTGTTATTTACGAGACTTTTTTTTTGTGTTTTCTAATATCTATATATCGATATATTTTGAAACAGTTGCACAGGTTGCTTGATTGGTTAAGTTTCTACTCAGATTTAGATGGTTCGTCAACGGCGCGACATACTGCCACCTACCACCTACTGCCACAAGATATATACGTGCGTACGTACGTACATACCGGATACGACAATTACTGTAATAGTAACCTGTTTGCAGCATATAAAACGTTCTATTTTAAAACCATGTGAACATGATAATCCTAAACAATCATCTTACATTATTATCGTTATTGTTATAATAATCAATTTATTTTTAATACGTATTTAATAACGATAAGAATCCATATGTTTCTTTGGGCTACCATGTGACATATCTAACAAAAATTATACGTGACAATGCATAACGATAACAAAATTTCATAAATTGAGCATCCATAACGCATCCATAATGTTTCCTCACCTCGACTATGATCGTTTCTCTACCTAACTTAAAATACAATTTTTAGCACTTGTTAGCATCGATTACGAGAGAACAAAGTATAATTGGTATGTGGGGATGATGTAGGAATGCATCAAATTTTAATTTTTTTTTTAATCTCGATGATAATCAAATTAATTGTTTTAATTTCATAAGTTTGTAAAATTTTATTTGAAAAAATTTATTGTTAACTCTTCTTCACGGTTAAGCCTTACCATATTTGTTCAAAATAAGCCCAGGGGTGTGGTTTAGAATTTGGCCCGAATTAAACTTAATTCAGGTCAAATTCTAAATCACGCTTCTTGGGCTTATTTCGAACAAATATAGTAAGAGTAGTATCGGTATATACCAGTGTTGGCATTGGGTAATAATCAACAAAATTGGTTAACTAGTATATACAGTATACGTACACAGTATTTATACTTTAAAATAATTTTACTTATAGTAATATTATCTGATATTATAAAATTTTATTAAAAATTATATATATATATATAATTAATAAGATTAAGGTTAGAGTTAGATTAAAGTTAAATTAGAGTTAAAATAAAAGGGTTATAGTATATATAAAAAATTTGATGCTAAAAACTTTTGCTTAAATTTATAATATAAGGTAAATAGGGGTAATTTGGCGAAGTTAGTTAAAATCTCACATAGTTCGTTATTAATTGGTCCAGGCTAAATGATTTTAGTAGAATTCGATTCGTCGAATCGATTGGCACTAAAATTATTCAATTTGGATCACAGGATCACGAGTTATCAACAATTTGTATGTACATACGTACGTACGTACGTACAGTACATGAAATTGGAAGAAGGAGTTGTGGCGGGTAGGCGTAATCGAAATCAAACAATTTTACCACCAATCGATTCGTCTCCTCGAGACGATTCGAATGGTACAAAAATCGTTCAATTTCGATCACTGGGTCATAGATATAGTGACCCAGTGATCGAAATCTACTGATTTTTGTACTATTCGAATTGTCTCCAAAATTGTTTGATTGAGCACGGGATCACTAAATACCCGCAATTCGCCAAATTACCCCTCTTTACCTTAGTTTTTATAATAAAATTTTAAGTTATTAAAGTTTTAAATTTTTTTACTTTGTTTTGGCTATATAAAATTTAGTGATTTAATTGGTTTTTATATAACTAGATAATATTATTTAAAATAAAATTAAATATAATTATACTATATACTATAGTATATAATATATACAAATTTAAATTTAAATAACTTAAATAAATTAATAATAGTAAAGTTTGTATCTTAGCTACTAAACCCAGTGTTGTTCTGAATGCCTATGCCTGTTTATAAATATTGAATGCCTATTTATAAATAGTTCATGTTCATGAATATGTTCATAGACTCTCTATATCTGTAAATAGTCCATGTTTGTATTTATAGATAGTTTATAGATATGTTTTTATTCAGAAATAATACTAGTTAAACCTATTACAAAACTAGTTAAAATTTATAGTTCAAGTTATTATCATTGGAAAAAATTTTTTAATGCTGTTCTGTGCAGATTTGCAAAAAAATTAAATAATATATTAAATGAAAATCTGTGCAAAACTTTAGACCCACCAGCTATAGCTAAAGAAACTAAATACAGTTCTGCGCAAAATTTCAAAATATAAGAAATTTTGCAGTTTTTTTGCAAAAAATTATACAAAAATCTGTATTTTCACAGGTTCTTGCAGATTTGCACTTATTTAATTCTCCCGATGATCTACTATTGCTTTTATTTAAATTTTAGTATTTTTTTTTTTTAGTATTAAAATGAGATTTTTTTTTTTTTTGGTATTAAGGTGACCTCTTTGGCCTGGGGACTTTTTATTAGAGGATCAGAAAATTAAAATGAGATTTTGCTTGTATCTTTATTGAGTAATTTATATAAGTATTATATTTACATAGCAGCTATATAAAAACTAGTTTGTATAATAACAATTATTTATAAATTATATACAAAAATGAAAGCTCGAACTAAAAGCTCAAGCTAATTATCTGTGACTTAAATCTACTAGAGTAGTTAAGACTTATCTTTTTTTTTTTAACTTTTGGTAGTTATGTTTCCACTTAGCAGCAGGGAGGGCGAGCAGACTTTTTTTATATTTTATGGAATTTTTGGGTAAGTTGAGTATGTAAATTAAAAGCTCTGAAATCGTCAAAATCCATATTATCTTTTTATATAAAATACCCAGGAACACGTTCTAGAGGCTAGATTTTTTTGGTTAAAAATGGCCCTTCCAGAGTTCCAAGAACAATAATTTAGTTTTCTGAATAAATCAGCGCTTGAGAGCTCCAAGAACAATAATTTAGTATTCTGGTTAAATCAGTACTTGAAAGCTTCAAAAATAATAATTTAGTATTCTGGTTAAATCAGCACTTGAAAGCTTCAAAAATAATAATTTAGTATTCTGGTTAATCGATACTTAAAAAGACCAAGAACTATGATTTGTTTTCTTGCCTAGCTGGAGTCTCCGAAAACTTAATTTCGATGATGAGCATTTTGCTTTTTACGATACATTTTCGTTATATAAAAAATATATTGTATAGCTATTTGACGTTTTTTTGCTTTGAAATATATCTAGATAACATTTTAGCTTTCTTGTCTAGTAAGTCTCCGAAATCCATTATTGCTAACTGTATGAGGGTGCAAAGCACCCAAAATGCAAAGTAAAGTAAAGCATCTAGTTACCATATTGCTTTCTTGTATAGTTTGAGTCTTCAAAATCCATTCTAATCATGAACAAATGAAGTGCAGTGAGTTATCGGGGAGCATTTTTAAGTCGAGCAATATATTGAGTAACATAATACCCACCAATATGATCCTGGCAACGGTCAGAAGGGGAGGCAGTAGGCTTCACATATACAGTGCAAGGAATGCGTTTTTTGGCTCTTCGATGGCGAAAACAACCATCAGGATGCATACAACTTCTATTACATCTTTTACCAGAATTATGAAGATAGGAGCAGATATATCCACCATGCATTTTATTTTAAATAAAGGAAAAGATATATTTAAAATATTATTATATATAACAAAAACAAGTATTCAAAATGGTAGATCACAAAAATATCAAATCAGCTTTAGTTGAAGTGATTAAAGTTTCATATAGCCAAGGCACCAAAAAATATAACAAATTAGGAGCGATGTATGTAAACTATCTTAAAACTTTACAACGAAAAAGAGATCCAGAAGATCATGTTAGATATGTTGCAAAACAGTGCGTCCCAAATGAGGAAACTTATAATAAAAGAATGGCAGATTTCAAAGATTGGTATAATGAAGAAGTATATACTAGTCTTGAAAATTTATATAAGTTGTATTTCGAATTAGCTAGTCAGGAAGAAGTTATAGAAAAAAGATCCAAAGAAGAAGTAGATGATATTCTTCAAAGAATTCATGGTTTAGAAATTTAATATTGTTTAGCCACTGTGTGACTGCCTTTGGCAAGGATCCGTTTAGGTGGATACTCAACTTTACCAACTTTCATCAATTATTCTCTTACGAATGATCTTTCAGGACCATCTCCATTTTCATCCATAAGCCAGTATAACACCGGTTGATTTTTTTGTATTAATGATTCTTTAATGCGATAAATCTTTGAAGACCAATTCATATCAGTTATGCGTCTTCTGCCAAATTCTAATTCTCCGGGTTCAAATAAATATAAAACCGAATCTTTATAGGTTAACCGAGGTTCATCAAATCCAATAGGTCTACGATGTTTTACAGATGGATCAGCAATTATTTTTTCACTCTTTAAAGCTTTTTTTACAGCTTCATTAGGAGACATATGAATTAATCGGGTAGGAGTATCATTATAAATGTCATCATTAATACGAAGACCTTTAACCCAAGATCGACATCTCTCAGATAATGGTAAATGAAAATCTACAGCATCTTGACGAATATAGGCATGTTTCTCAAATTCTTGGTGATCACGTTCAGCTATTGATGTACTACGTTTAGATTTAGCTTGTATAATTTTTACGCCATGACTAAGTAATAAATCTCTACACTCACCTAGATATTCAGTACCTTTATCCACAATTAAAACTTTTGGCCATGTAAGATGATTATTAGGATCTTCATAAATTGCTTTAAACATTTTAGCTAATGATGC
>CAJVPY010001867.1:0-17915 GCA_910591965.1 Dentiscutata erythropus | reverse complement strand
ATAAAGTTGTCTTTCCAAGATAAGATACAGTAGGGGTTGTAAGAATTAGTATAGTTAAAGGATAACATTGGGGAAGTAGAATGGTTATTAGCAAGTAAATCTGCAAGATTATTGAAAGTGTCATCAGAATGGGCTTGAACTTTATAAAAGGACAATTGGATATTAAAGGCTTTTAAGATGTTGAGAAGTGTATGCCAGATAGGCCAGGAGTTAAATTTAAAGTATTTGGTAGAATGAGGAGATATGGTAAGAAGTTTTTCATATTTGGATATAATTGACTGTGAATTGGTGTAGATTTGCAAGCTAGAATTACGTGGAGTTGTAGAGATAACAGATAATATTGCTAGTAGTTCAGCTTTATAAGAAGAGGGCCAATTAGAAATTTGGGCTGAGAAATTCTGTATAACTAGGTTGTTGTGAATTTGGACCCAGCCAATATCAATTAAATTTTTTTTTATTTGAATTCTATAAATATATAGAATTCAAATAAAAAAAATTTTCATCAGTTTTGGTCAAATGTTTGTGGAGATATCTTTGCTCAAAGTTAGAAAAAAATTAAAACGCCTATCAAAATGAGTGCAAGTGCCAAAATTTTTTAAAAGTTTAAATGATGTTATTTTCATAACCACTTGACCTAAATCGATGAAATTTTTTTTATTTGTATTCTATGAATCTATAGAATTCAAATTAAAAAATTATCAATTTTGGTCAAGTAGTTGTCTGATAACTCGATTAAATTTTTAAAAATTTTACTTTTGCTGTGTATGTGAAATTGTTAAAATTGTGTAACATAACAGGTAATGTTAAATCAAATTCTACGGGTTACGGGCTAACTTCCTGAAATCAATTTTATTGAAATACTATTTCGCCGAAGTCATAATACTGATATCCCAAGACATAATTCCGAAAGTCTCATTTTACCAAAAAATCATTTAATTGATAATAAATTTTACTGATAAGTCATTTATCTGCAATTTCCGTTTCATTGAATATTAAAAAGGTGAGTGTCTATTTTACTGACATGCCATTTTTCCGAATGGTACATTTTTCTGACATTCTATTTCTTTGAAATTTATTACTGAAACTCTTTTACCGAAGGATGCTACTTTGCCCACAACCATTTAACTTACAGCCATTTCACCAACAAAGTTAGCCTGGTTTATGTGGAGTTAGCCTGGTTTATGCAATTTTGTTTAATCGAGAAGACATCTTGTTGGGAATTTTCTTTTTGAGGAACATCATTTTGGATAATATCATTTCGGAGAAACATCCTTTCGGGGAAATATATCAAAATATTTGTCGATGAAAAGGCTTCAGAAAAAATTCCAATATTCAAATTAAAACCTCAGCGAGTGACTCCCTACCTATCATGATCATAAATTGTTGGATAACACCATTATTGCTATATTGGGAATTGTCGAATACGGTAATTTGACAAATGATTGGCTACACGTGCCGCTTTGCGGCACGCCAAATTACCGTTATTCGACAATTTTTGCCCAATAATGTATCCTTATGTTTTTTTATTATGTTTTGTGTAACCGTGATAAACTTTTGGAGCGACAGAAGCTTATTTTACCGACGTTTACAGACGTGTTTATTTTACTGACAGTTGTTTCACAGACAGACATTTCACCGGCATGTTTATTTCACCGACAGTACGTTTAACCGACACTACATTTCTTTATCAACATGTTTAATTTACTGTCATGTTTATTTTACTGTAAGTTGAGTCACAGAAAATAATTACATCGGTATGTTTATTTCACCGACAGTACGTTTAACCGACACTATATTTCTTCATCAGCATGTTTAATTTACCGACATGTTTATTTTGCTGAAAGTTGATTTACAGAAAATCATTACAGCGGTATGTTTATTTCACCGACAGTACGGTTTAACCGATACTACGTTTCACCAACAAATTTAATTAATTAACCTCGTTATTGTTCATTTTTCCGTGGTCATTTCAATTTACCTGGCACCAAGTAGAATAAGGTTAGCATTTTTATTAGTTGTACATATAATTTTTTTATATAGTAAAAAAAAATTTGGGACATTTGCGAAAATTTACTAAAATCTAACAATGATGTCGGCTAAATGGGCTATCGGTGGAATGATTGTCGGTGAAGCAAGAAATTTTTACATTGATTAGCATATTAAGTATATACTACTCGAACGTCATTCTCATCAGCTTTATCTTGTTTCATACCTAATATAAACATTATAAGAATGATGCCAAATGGGACTTCAATTATGTAAGTATTATATAATTGAGGTCCCCATTTTCTTTGACGTCGCTCATATATGTATTTATAATCCGGTTATTATGATCCGGTAATAGTAATAGTAACCTAGTGATTAACCGGTTATCATACCTTAATATTAATATTAAGGTACGACCACTAATATAAAAGCAATTCAGTAATCGAACTTGGAAGATGAAGAATGAATTGTGGCACTAATTCATGCTCATTGGTAAAAAATAGTTCGCAATTTTCAAGATGCGGATATGTTTTTCGTGGTGAATGCAAAATTTCTAATTACGTTTCAAGTATTCATGAATATTTGAATGCATTCGTTTGTTCTATGTAAATTTTTTTTTTCTTTGTTGTATTTAGCTTTTACAAGTATGCAATATATAATTATTATTACTTCTGTATTTATTAATTGGTAAATGCATACCGATTTTGAAACTATATTAATGACATAAATTAAAAATGGTGCGGAATATAATTTTTTGGCTAAATATAGATTATAACCTTATGACATATGATAGCTTATAGATTATAATGATCATATAATATATTAATATTAATACACTATTAAAAAAAATACAATTGGATATGACCTAAAATTTCCAACGTTGTCCTTAATATTTTAATTATTATGCTTACAAATTATATTAGGTAATACGAATAATAAGACTAAAATTAATTGGGATAAGATAATAAATAAAAGTCTAAAAGATCTTAGTTCAAAAAGATAACAATAAATCGCACTAGCGATAATCATACTTTAAGGATTAACAATTTTAACGTAAATTATGCACGTAATTCTTTTTTTAACCAAAAATTTCTGGAATCGTCGGATAATACGCGGAATTTCCGTGCAGTGCCATCATTATCTATAAGTCGATCACGGGTTTACTATTTTCCGTTCTTAATATTACATGTAAATCTTATTGGAAACTTATAAATCCTGATCCTGATTGGACGAAATAGATTATCTGTTATGTAATAGCAACTAAATCAAATAAGACATGGATATTATTAAAATTTTGCAAGGATTTTTTACAATATACGAAAGGTGATTTTATATGTAAAACCAGGGGTTACCGGCGATTTTTAAACATTTTAATATTCTGTAATTTTTTATTAGGTAAATTAATTTATTATTCAATAAGGAATTGCATTTGCATACATAAAATAAGCGTCGTTAATCATATGCAAATGATGCTTAAAGTAAATCGTTTCCTAGGATTCATTTCATGGATTCACACTGATTGTTGTTTCATCATAAAATTATCCCTAAGATTAACTGTTTGGAAAAACAGATGATGCCGTGGAATATATATTCGCCGAAATCCTGTGGCTACAACCAACATACGTAATTGTTATCTGTCAAGGAAATGATTGTCAAAAATGAGTTTTCGAAATAAAGTTGCAGACAAAAATAGCATTTTCTTCTTATTTCCTATTGGTCGTAGAATAGCTGCGAACAATAAAAATTACATTAAATCGCGTATTATCCAATTTGCGTAAAATCGGAATGAACCGGACCGTGAAATACTAGTGCCTTAGTAAAAAATTATTTTTCCACGAAATTATTAAAGCAAAAGCATGCATCATATATGAAATATTTTAAACATATATATAAGCTATCGTTTAATTTCTTCTTCAAATAAAAATATAATTTTCCCTCCATCAAAAATCCATCAACGAAAATATATAATTTCTACTCACTAAAAAAAAATGGCATACATTGAAATTTTTGGTTTATTACTTTTTGCTGCATTTATATTTCATTTGATTAAGCGACCTCGAATAGGCTTGGTAAACTTTTGTCACGATTTATATAATGGTTATTATTATGATCGATTCTTTTTTTGTAACAAAAATTCATCTTTTGTAGAATGAACCACCGCTAGTACCATATCGATTTCCAATTATTGGGCATACATATCAACTTCTATATGACCCTGAGCCATTTCTCAAAGAGTGTAAGGAAAAGGTAAAAATGCAATTACCTATTTGATGTTTCTTTGATTCGACATTTTTTAATAATCTTTTTTTTTTTCATAAAGTATGGCGAACCATTTAGTTTATATGTCTTTGGAAGTGTAAGAACCTTTACAGGAGCTGATACCACTCCCGAAGTCCTTAAGAATTCTCACACTTTTGATTTTAATGCGGGAATTAATAAGGTAGGTCGTCGTACATGAATGTATACTTATTGTTCATCTATTTTGTGACTAAAAATGTGATGTTGTGATTTGTGTTAGACTGAATTTACACTTGGCTGGAATTAAGTAATAATTCTAGTCAGTGCAAACATCAGTCTATTGAAGTTATCAGTGATGTAAATTGGATATGCGCTGCATGTATTTGTTGAAAATGATTGGCGCTCTGCGCGTATTATAATTTTACTTTATATATATATAATTTTTTGCATATCATTCATATATAATACGCGCTTGTGTCAATAAATTTTTTTGAATTTATAACACTGGAAATGACAACTATAGTCACAAAAAATTCACTACTAAATAATGTAGATAAATACATTTATATATAATATATCTTTTGTTTATTTCTATCAAAACAGATATTCCCAGTTGTTGATATTTTCAAACCATTTTTAATAAATAGCTCACTACCATATATAGCACGAGTGGTTCATGAACAAGTCAGTGGCAAAGTTAATATTTACACATCAAGAATGCAAAAAGAACTTTTATCCGGGATTGAAAAATATATTGGTGATTGTAAAGGTATTCGTTAAATATTTATCATACCTTTATTATATCTTATTATATCTTTATTATTATATCTTTATTATTATATCTTTATTGCACTATCTAAAATTATTAAATAATTTTTAGAACCAAAGGTTTTCAATAATATTCAAGAGACATTGGCACGAATAGTTGCCAAACCTGTAGCCAATGTTATTCTTGGTGAAGTAAGTTTTTATGACAATAATATAATAATAAAATTTCATTTATAATAATTATTCTAATTTATTTTTAAACTAAAGGAAGGTGCAAAATTTGAAGACATTATAGTCTCATTTACAATAGTAGAAAATGAATTAGATAAAATGAGATTTGTTCCACAATTTTTATTATTCATTCATCATTCGGTTTATAGATTTTTTGCAATGTACGTATTATGATCGGCCAATAACTTTTTATATTTGATAAACTGTTGCTTTAGTTTATGAATCTGTTATTTAAAAAGAATTTCTTTCTTCAGGTTACCACTAAAATTCGGATGGAATCCAATAAGTCAACATAGAGATCTTTTTGTTCAACGTTGCAAACCAATTATTGAAGAACGTATCCGCCAGAGAAAAGAACTTGGTGAAAAATATATTCAAAAAGTATATTATCTCTTTTAATTTAATCTACTTTAAAGAAATTTGTCTAATAGTAATAATTATTATTATTTTAATTAATAGGATGATTTACTTGATTTCTTCATAAGTGAATCAGAAACAGATGCCGTAGATGATAAATTTTTGAACAATATATTTGGATTATTATATTTAATAGTTTTTGCTTCAATCAGTACAACCTCCAGAGCTCTTTCATTTGCTCTATTTGGTAATTTAAATTTATCTATTTTATTCTATTATCCTTTTATATTATTTTAACTTGAGAATAATTAATCTAATAAATCAGATTATGGTGGAAGATCTGAATTATGGAATGAACTTTATGAAGAACAATTAAAGATTCATAATGAATCTAATGGTTATTTGAGTACTGAAGATGTTAATAAAATGGTAAAATTAGACTGTTTTCTTAAAGAATCTTTTAGACATTCTTCGGATATAGGTAATTAAACTTGGATATTTGATGTTTATATTCAATAGAATTCCATTGTATTAATAATAAAAATTGATCCTTTTACTTTTAATTCTTTATTTATAAATTAGCTACATTACCACACGCTGTGATTGGTGAATCACATACATTTAGCAATGGAATGACTGTACCTAAAGGTATATATATATCATTAAATTACCACAGTAATAATTTATTTTATTTATATTTATATTTAATTTTCCTTCTATATAGGCCGTGATGTTTATCTCTATATGATGGATACAGCCTTCAATAATAGATACTTTGGAGAAACACCAAGTGACTTTCAACCAAACCGGCATATAACATCATACCCTAATGGCAAAATTGTTCACTCACCAGCTACAAAAGTTGATAGATCTTTTATAACTTTTGGAGGTGGTAAACATGCATGTCCTGGTAGATTTTTTGCAGTTAATGAAATCAAAATGGGTTTACACAAATTAATTTTAAAATATAATATTAGAACTGAAAGTGGTAAAGTTGTTTCTCCTATAAAAATATCGTCTGCTACACTCCCATCTAATTCTGGATTAATTTTTGAAAATCGCAATTAGTAATATTGTTTATATATGGCTAATTAACTTTCAGTTCTGACAATAATATGCAAATGTTATAGTTTAAGCAGTGTCAATACTTGACACCAAATTGTTTACCAATCTTTTAAAGTCTTTTTCATATTATTTTTTGTCGCATTTGTTAGCATCTTATTAGACATTAACAAGTTATAGATGTATAATTTTTAGCATATTTTTTTCAATGTATTTTATTATAGA
This sequence comes from Dentiscutata erythropus, assembly GCA_910591965.1. Classification (NCBI taxonomy): domain Eukaryota; kingdom Fungi; phylum Glomeromycota; class Glomeromycetes; order Diversisporales; family Gigasporaceae; genus Dentiscutata; species Dentiscutata erythropus. Next base: position 11,048 of record CAJVPY010001867.1, on the reverse strand, counting down.
TTAAAGGGGGTTTTAAATACAATTTTCAAGATTAAAGCAAATGTATGTCTATCAATTGATATTTTGGTATACCTCAAACCTTAATTACTAAAAAAATTGAGTGTTCTTTGAGAACGATAAAAATATTGAATTTAAACACTGTTCATGAGCCATTAAGCTAACAAATCCATGTCTTTGAAGAATAATTATAAATAATTATACACTTTTAATTTAATGAATAAATAGAGCGAAATTTATCAATTATAATATTTCGATCAAAATAAGTGATATAATAAAATCATTAGATTTGGAAAATTTATGCTTATCTGACACAATTCATTTATGGTATTTGTAAATTTATCTCTGTAAACTTTCAAAGAAATGTTGATACACAATTTTTCCATAGTGTTTATTAAAATATCACAGCGTTAAATTTTATAAATGGTAGTTAAATTGTCTAAATAAAATGAATTTTAGAATTAGCAATAAACAACAATACGTTGATATGGTGCCAATGTAACATATGCTTTCACTTCCTTTTTATAATATCATTCAAACTCCAATTTAACCCACGCAATTCAAAGTTCTTTTTCGTATTCAAAGTTCTTTTTCGTATGCAAAATTCGATTAACGTTTTGATTGTTTTCTCGATTAATTAATGAATGCATAGCAATAATTGAGCAAAATATCAAAATATGAATCTAAACCAGAATATCTTAAGGTATTACAATGTTAACGGCAATATTTTTGCAAACTACATAACTCGTATTTTTGTTCTTCCACTATTGTATCAATGTACCATAACGTGAGAAATTGAAGCTTTTGTAAATTGCCAATAAGTTCTAGGAAAATTCAATATTCGAAATGTTGAGATATGTTATGTTTTGGCAGAAGGATTTAAGTATTCTCAGTAATAGCGATTTGCAGTTACTTTTTTCCTCTGATATGGGCTTCAGTCATTGTAATAATGAGCCAGCTTTCTAAAATATGTACTAGACTCGACGCATAAATTGATAAATTTATAATTTCTAAAGTGTTTGACTTGCCTCTATATTTTCACATTATTGCAATATCTGATACGAAGAATTTTTAAATTTTTACAATTAATCAGCACCTTAATCACTGCGTTACAATCATAATATACTATTAATTTTTCTTGTAATGATTGTTTCAGACTCTTTAAAGCTGAAATGATGCAATGAAACTTTGTAGGAAATTCTTCACTAATTAAGCTAAGCTGCCTAATTTGTTCCTGTGATTTACAAGCGCATAAAAATAATTGCGGTTCATAATCAGAATAAAATACTTCAAGTTTCAAAACACCAAATTTTGTAGTAAATTTTACCAAGATTCTTAATACTGTAATAACACTTTTGATGTTAATGTTGAGGCTTGATTATCTGCTAAATTATAATATGTGCTCGGTTATGGTCATGTTAGGGTGTTAAGAATTATGCGATACGACAGGGTAAATTATGCGTGCAGCGATGGATGCGAATTATGCAATTTCTTATTTATATTTTGTCATTTATGCGAAAGCTTCGGAATATTTCGGACTTTCTGTGTCGGAAGGTTTCGGAACTTCCACCCTCTTACACCAATCACATTTTTTCCTTAATTATGCGGAGCGAAAAAATGGTAAATTATGCGCATATCGCATAATCCTGGAAACCCTAGTTCACGTTATGATCATGCGAAATTCAATGAATCTATGTGCGATCGCCAATCAAAATTGATTACATACGCGTAAACAATTTTGATGATTCGCTAATAGATACAAATTTTCTGACTTTAGGTGAAGATTTTTTGGTAACCACATAACTAAATTTGATAAGTTTTTGTTTCAATTCTACACATTCGCAGAATCGAAATAAAAAAAGATTCATTGAATTTGGTCAGGTGGTAGTGAAAACTTCGCCAATGCTTTAAAAAATTTGATTGCTTATAGAACAGTTTTTTTTTAAAGCTTTGAGGAAGGTTTTTATTTCAATAACTACCGACTATATTCAATGGGATTTATTTTTATTTCAATTCTACACATTAATAGAATTAAAATAAAAACATTTTCATTGAATTTGTAGGTTAAGCTTTGTACAAAGATCTAAAATTATTTTGGAATAGATTTTTCCTAAGCTTCGAAATTTCTTTTTCTCGACAACTACCTATCAAATTCAATGAAATTTTTTTTTAATTCTATACATTTGCAAAACCAAAACAAAAAAAAAATTTCCGCATCAAATAATTTTAAATTTTTTAAGCTTTGAGCAAAATTTCTCAATAACTTTTGACAGAATCCGATAAAAGCTTTTTATTTTAACTTTACAAACAAGTAAAATTAATATTAAAAAATTTGGCCGAATTTAGTTACTGTCCCGCCAAAATTGGTTACATATATATAATCAATTTTATGTAGATCGTTGAGAAAGTGCTGTTACAGTTTTTTAAGATAAAATCTAACTAACTAACTAACTAATATAAACACTAAAACTAATCCAACTATCCTCCAAGACTCTTAAACCTTAAGGTGGAAGACAGAAAAAGGCGTGGAAAGACTTGGCCTGAGATTCAAGGTTTTCGTTTCTTGCTGCGTCGCGATTAGAGACCAATATAAGTATCTTTTTGGAGTATACTGTTATGGATTATTTCAACTGCTTCTATTCGATACTAAAAAGTAATGTTATATCTTGTAACTGGTGCGATGAGGTTTCAGTATTCGATTGCAATCGCTAAGATTCTTAACGATTGTCATGTGTCCACGTGTTTGATGAAAAATAGATCTGCGTAATTTCATTATTTGACGCAATAAGCAAACAATGGCGCAAGTGATAAAACTAATTTAAAGTTTAATTGGATTTTGTATTTACGCAAATCCCATAATTTGCAGCTGTTGAGCAAAATTATCACAGCAGATTCTAGATTTTGATTGGCCAAGTGCGACGATCAAAAAATTAGGCTGGAATTGTTCAATTTTACTAATGAAATCACAGCCACCCATCAAGTGAAAATTGCTCCTGGCCAATTCTACCTCAATGCGGGCTTATTTAAAAAAATTTCTATTTTTGTAAAGAAAAAATTAAAAAGTTAATTCTGGCTGGAAATTAATAAAACAATTATGTAATGCGGGCCAAAATTTTGAAGATCCTCGGCCGTTAGCCAATCAAAATCGAGGATCTGCTGAGACAATTTTGTTGACAGTTATGGTTAGAGAATTGCAGGTCCTGTGGATCCGAATCCAAATAGAGATTTGATCGAATAATATTCGATTCAGATCCATTATTATTATCGAAATATACAAACGCTAAAACTCTGATTTCTTGTGATCTTTTTTTTTTTTTGAAAAGCATATGAAATATTACATCGAACAGATATCGAACTTCATTGAATGATTTAACGTAAATTAATGTGCAGCATATACTAATATGAGTTAAGAAGGTTCATGTGCGAATAGTGATGTGCCGCGTACAGTACTATACGTACAGTACGGTACGCTAAAATTTTTGCCGATCACTTGTTCCGGCCAATCAGATCCAGAAAAGGAACTATACGTACTGTACGCTAAAAATTTTCAGGTATCATATAAATGGCACATCACTAGGTGCGAATCTTGTTTCTTGTGAACTGTAGCGCGTTTATTTCTCATTGTCCTGAGCGTAGTGAAGGACTTACATTCTATACTTGGTGATCAAAATGTCCGGATGATCCACACGTGATCTATTTGCTATACTATAATTGGCTAAAACTCTACTACTAGACTTACGTACGTACGTACTTTGATCAAAATGTCTGGATGTTCTGCACGTGATATATTCGTTAAACTAAAACTCTACTATTAGACTTACTTTGATCAAAAATGTCCGGGTGTCCACCACGTGCTATGATAAATAAACAATAATTGGGTAAAACCTTACTACAGTACTAGACATACTTAGTATATAGCTATTATATAAATTTTATATAAATTTTATTATATATAATAGTATATGATTTTATATAATTTGCTTCGGATATTAACAGATCCTGCTAACAGATCATGTAAAAGTTGACATAATTCCTGTACATCTATATCAAGATAGTATATTTAAATACAAAATATAAAAAAAATTTAAACATGAAAAAAATTTAAATATGAAAAAAAGAGGTAAAATAAAAAATAATTCAAAAAAAAATAAATACAAAAAAGTTTGAAAAAGAATTAATATAAAATTTGAAAATATATATATAGTAATAAAATTTAAATAATGAGAATAAGATACAAAAATATATTGCTGTTTATTGACATGAATTTACATAAAATTTTTAAGAAAATTACATAAATTTTAATAAGTTTATAGAACATTATACAATGTTTTATTGAATCTTTTATCCAATTCATCATTGACATACTAAATTAATTTGTCAATTAATTCTTGTGGATCAGTTAAAATTATATTTAGTTTTTGTGGTTTCAAATTGAACCTTTAAAATACCTAATTGTGGTTACTATAACACCTCTTGAGTTGAGTAAATATGCAGCACTAGAGATTTGTTCAATGTCATTAAAATTGATATTTGCAGTTATTTGAATTTGCAATTGATTATAAAGTATATATCACTCTTATCTACTATCAAATCTTTATTCTAATTAGAGTATATCTAATCACTGATAAAGTTTTCATCTATGTTAAATGTATTTGCAGCTAGAAGGATAGCTATATCATTTCTGAATTGTAAGCATTGCAGAATATGGTTAGAGTTTGTCTTTGAAAAAAAAAAACCACCATTAGCACATTATGGTCTTCAATTTAATAGAAGCAAAAACTTACTCTGAATATTATTTTGTTAATGAAAGCTTTAAAAGATAAAGAGATAGAGTCTATAAGCAGCAAAGAAAAAAAAAACTAAGAATATAAATTTTAGTGTATGAATTTGATATCAAAAAAGTTTAAATTTTAGTCATATGAATTTGTTATCAAATAAATTTTCAGTTAGAAAATTCTTCATGTTTTATATTCAAAAAATTCTTAAGAGATTAGTCCTTAAATACTTGAAATTTTTATAATTCTTTTGATTATATATCTTTTTTTAAACTATTAGAGTTACTAACAATAAGTAAAGTTAATAAAAAAAAAAGAAAAAAAGAAAGAGGTTTTGTGATCTGTAGTAAGCTAGAATTAATAAATTCATAATTTTACTTTGAAGAAATAGTATAGAAGTATAATAGAACTTGAGTATTGTATTGTTTAAAATATTTTTTAGAATTAAGATAATACACAGTAATTTTACTGGTTTTATAAATAGATAACATTGATCATCAAAGTTTGTAGCAAAAGACTCTTAATTTTTTTTTACTGTTTGGCCAAGTTTAATTCTTGTTTCTGGGAAAATGAAAAGTTGTTGCAAATATTGTATCCAGTTATGTGGCTTTATTTATTAAATAATTATTGTTACCAGATGTATATAGGGTTGATGAGTATTGTTTACATCACAAAGTTGTTTTTATGTAGAGCTATGTAAATATTTTATTTAAAAATTATATGTAGGTCTATAAACCTAATGTAGACTTATGAAGGTATAATTTATACATATACATAATTATAAATAATATTTATTTAATAGTTATCTAAAATTTAGAGAATATAATAGCAAAATAAATAAATGGTTAAGATAAAAATAAAGTTACAATAAGAGTTAGAGTTAGGATTAGGGTAGGGGTTAGGGTAAAATTACGAGAACATTTTTTATTAGTAACATGATAGGTGGTTACCTTAGTGAGATGTTGACTAATTCTTTTTTTAAAATTTATATTAATGTTTATTTAAGTTTTTTTTATATACGATGGTTATAGAATTATATATTAAAATTATTAAAATATAGTTAAACATTTACAAGTAGTTTACTTTACTATAAAATGCACTATCTTTATATTCACCCAACTGATTAATATGAATAAAATAGATTAAGATAAATATTCATAAATCTGAGTAGCTTACTGGTTGTAAATAGCATCATTATTAGGTTAATGCGAAATTAAGTTACATAAAGGGTTCTAAACATATAAGTGAAGATTCGGAAACTTAAACTACTTTTTTTTAAATAGCTGTCCAAGGAATTTTTTTCAGTGCATAAGCACGTGTGATCATTGTGCGAAGCTATTAATGACATTCTTTATATGTATATTTATTAGTACAATAATGAGTCTCCAAGATTTCAATATCCAGAATTTATACCAGAATGCATCAGAGTTAGACCGGCATTAAGCAGTAATAATACTAACTATATTCTAAACAAAATTAGCATTTGAGCAATTCTACTTAGTGCATGGATTACTGGGTTATTAGCAAATTTATCAATTCTGATCCATTCCGTCCCAGAATTTAATATATTCCGATTTACGACGTATCCATTTCTTCTTGAAAATAATATTGCTCGAACTAAATTAATGCGATTTGAATATCATATTTTAATATATATATTGGATAATAAAACTATCTATCATTATATTCACTAACTTATCGTAATTAATCAAAATAAATAAAGGGAACAGGTATTTCCACACCCCTGAACACGAGCATAATACGTAAACTGCATTATAATTGCAGCAAAAATGAAGTGCCATATTACATTACTCAATTTTTAAGCCGGAATATTTGGATCACACATCGCAATATATAATAATTACATAACAATAATACTAAAATTTCTTAAAATTCTTTACATTACTTAATTTTAATGACATCTTTGCCAAGATTATTTTGCGAATAATTACTAATGCACTATAATTTATTTAGGCACAGGTATTTCAACACCTGATTTTGGTATTTACACACCTTGTAAATTATAAATTATTAATAGAATGCAGTAAATTAAAATATAGCTTTACATTATTGCTATGTTTATTTGTACTCACGTCTAGTGATAGGGTCTTTTTTAATTAATAATAATTATTAATCAATTAGTTGAGTTATTACATGTGCAACGCAGTATCATTCTCGAATCATTCTCTATTTGATTAATTTACTAAAATTCGGACTTTTAAAATTTGATTTTATTATGATTTTACGTATATATGAGTTTATAATGTAATCACATATAAATTATTAGCAATAATCAAATAATTAATAGTTAATAATGTTAATAGTTAATTAGTAAATTTTTTATTATTAACTGAAAACTCGAAAGCCCGTCACTATTCGCGCCTAAAAAAAAAAATTAACGTGGTTACCAGCTAGTTAAAAAAATTATATTAGGGGTTTCAGAGCTAAGGCTCAGGTTTTTGATTTCGAATAAATTAGTAGGTGATTCAAAGTTAACTTATTTCGAAATAAGTGGAGTTTAAAAAGTCCTATTTCTGTATTGAAATTTTGAAATCAGAAAATGAAATAGGTGTTATTCGAATTATGAGTAACATTAAAATATTTTTAGCACTTCTAAAATATTATTAGTCTTTGACATATGAACATTTTAAAACAAATATTATTAATGAATACTTTTTACGGTCGTAAACTTTCTTTAATAATGAAAAAAACAAAAACAAACATTTGCTTATTTAATCTCCGGCAACTCCATTTCATTTTCTACTTTCGAAATTTCAAACCAAAAATAGAACTTTTATTTTTAAAATAAGTAGTTAACTCTGGAACCCCTTATTGATGTATATAAGATCACTGACTAGCGTTCCTGCTTATGTTCATTTATTCCTAGTTTGATGTGGCTATATTTAATTATTAAATATTAGTTATAGTATTACAATACCAAGTTATTATATAATTATGATATTACGGCATTACGGCGTATAACATTTATGGCAATACTATAATTAATTCTACCATATGGTAGAATGCCTTAGTGTCGTAATTCAATAATTATACCGCCAATACTACGTACGCATGTAAAATTTCCTTTAGAATTAATGAATATCATTATTCCTACTACACATTCATGGCATAATTAGATTGAATTAATTAGAATAAGACAATAAATAAAAAATAACTAATTTTTTTTGTTAATGGAATTCTATTATAATTAATATTTTGCTATTAGTTATGCCTGTTTCTGTATTCTAATTGATCAACCAGTACTAGGGATGGGTTCGACTACGAACGGCTACAATTATTAATAGCCAATTTGCTAAATACTGGGATGATTTTTTATTTAATTAAAGTTGTTCAGAATTAAATTCTGTTCATCCCATATTATAAGTGAAAAGAACGATACCTTCTCTGGAACTCGGAATTTTAAAATTTACTAACGTCATAGCCAGCTACTAACCGCCGGCTATGACGGTAGCTAATTGGCTGTGAATAATCGTAGCCGAACCCATCCCTAATCTGTACTATAGATCTCAACAGGAGGAAACGTCAATGTTATACGATTGATCCTTCACCCGGGGTATAACATATAAAAAAAATTATTTACAATACCAGATCATTCCGCGAGTACATGTTGTATGGATTATAATCATAACATGTACTGGCGGAATGATCTATTATTGTAAAATAATTTTTTTATATGTTATACACTGAGTGAAGGATCAGTCGTGTAACATCGCCTGCGCTATATGCAGTGCTCATCAATGCCTATAACAGTTGATCGTACGTAAATCATTTGCTTGTTAACTGTCGGGGAAATGGTTGTCCCAACGCTAATCGTAACTAAATCAGGAGAATTTAGGTGCCGAAAATGCTGAAATGTCGAGGAAATGATTGTTACGTAAAAAATTAAAAAATGAATTCCACGAACCAAAAATAGCTAAGAAATAGCGTTTTTATTTTTGCATTCTCTTCTTATTGGTTGAAGACTACTCGGGATAATAAGAACTACATACTACGTACATGAACCAAGTATTGTAAAACCCGGAAAGAACCGGACCGTGGAACATTAGAATCCTAGGAAATTTTATTTTCCGAAATTTTTAAAGCAAAAGTACATACGTCATACATGAAATAAACCATCTTTAAACACACATATAAGCCATCGTTATAACTTCCTTTCCTTTAAAAAAATATTTGTTATTGTTATAACTTCCTCAACATCAAAGAAAAAATATATAAGCTAATACTATAATTTCCTTTCCATCAAAGAAAATGGCATACATTGAAATTTTCGGTTTATTACTTTTTGTTACATTTATATTTCATTTGATCAAGCGTCCTCGAATAGGATTGGTAAACTTTAGTCTTATTTATATAATGATTATTACACGTATTATCATTTTTTTGTAACAAGAAATCATTTTTTATAGAATGAACCACCACTAGTACCATATCGATTTCCGATAATTGGGCATACATTTGATTTTATATCCGACTCTGAAAATTTTCTCAAGAAGTGTAAGGAAAAGGTAAAATGCGATTTCCTATTAATGTTTCTTTGAATATAACATTTTCAATAATCTTTTTTTTATATAAAGTATGGTGAACCATTTAGTTTATATGTCTTTGGAAGTGTAAGAACATTTACAGGGGCTGATAGCACCCCTGAAGTCCTAAGGCATACCGACGTTTTTGATTTTAATGAGGGAGTAAATAAGGTGTGTACAACGCAAGTTCATCCATTTGTCATTAAATACAGAAAAATATATATACTGTATATGACGTGACTTGAGTCACTATGTACTTTCTTCTGAAATTTTAGTAATTCTAGTCAGTGCAACTTCAGTCGACTGAAATTACAATTCTAGCTGCAAAAGAATTCATTTTTAAATTAAAAGTTATAACATAAAACATCTCTTATTTATTTCTATCATAATAGATATTTCCAGTTACCGACGTTTTCAAACTATTCAATAAAGATCTTTCAATATCAAGTTTGGCCCGAGTTATTCATGAACAAGTCAGTGGTAAAATTAATATTTACACATCAAGAATGCAAAAAGAACTTTTAACCGGGATTGAAAAATATATTGGAGATTGTAAAGGTATTTGTTAAAGGTTTATTATAACTTTAATGTTTATTTATTATATTTTTATTATATTTTATTGTTTGAGATTATTGTCTAAGCAATATCTAAAGTGAATAAATAATTTCAGAACCAAAGGTTATCAAAAATATTCGAGAAGTAACAGCACGAATAATTGCCAAACCTGTTGCAAATGTTATTCTTGGTGAAGTAAGTTTTATCATAATATAATAATGTATTTTAAATTTATATTAATAATTCTAATTTATTTTAAATTTAAAGGAAGGTGCACAGTTCGAAGATATTATAGTTTCATTTACAGTAGTAGAGAATGAATTGCACAAGATGAGAATTTCTCCAAAAATTTTATTGTTCATTCATCCTTCGCTTTATAAATTTTTTGCCATGTATGATGATTACCAGTAACTTTTTACATATATATTTATAAACTTTTATCTTGGTTTATGATCTGTTATTTAAAAAGATTTCTTTTAATAGGTTACCGCTAAGGTTCGGATGGAATCCAATAAGTCACCATAGAGATCTTTTTGTTCAACGTTGCAAACCAATTGTTGAAGAACGCATCCACCAAAGAAAAGAACTTGGTAAAAAATACATTCAAAAAGTATGTTATCTCTTTTAATTTTAACCTCTTTAAAGAAATTTTTATTTTAATGATTATTATTATTATTATTTTAATTAATAGGAAGATTTACTTGATTTTTTTATAAGCGAGTCAAAAACAGATGTCGTAGACGATAAATTTATGGACAAATTATTTGCATTATTATATAGTATAGTTTTTGCTTCGATTAGTACAACTTCCAGAGCTCTTTCATTTGCCCTATTTGGTAATTTAAATTTATATATTTTATTCTTTTATATTTAAATAATATATTTTAACATTGAGATAATTAATCAGATTATGGTGGAAGACCTGAATTATGGAATGAACTTTATGAAGAACAATTAAAAATTCATAATGAATCAAATGGTTATTTGAGCATTGAAGATGTTAATAAAATGGTAAAATTGGACTGTTTTTTAAAAGAATCTTTTAGATATTCTACAGATATAGGTAATTATATTTGAACATTTGATTTCTTTATATTTGTTATATAAGGCCATACAAATTTAATTACTTGGTTTTCATAACATGAAACTTTTAAATAGACCCGGCCGGCCGGCTTTT
>CAJVPY010001866.1:0-17921 GCA_910591965.1 Dentiscutata erythropus | reverse complement strand
ACTCACTCACTGAATAAAATGATTAATGCGAATGAAATGAATTTAAACGTAATGGTAAATAAGTATTTATGATCTTGATTTGTGAACATGTTTTGCTGTTTTTAATTCCATTGATTAATAAATGTTCTTTATACTAACTCACTGAATAAAATGATTAATGCGAATAAAATGAATTTATAATCTTGTTTTGTGAACTTGTTTTGCTGTTTTAATTCCATTATTTAATAATGTTCTTTATACTCACATTCTGAGTGAGGTGATTAATGCGAATGAAATGATTTTAAACATAAATAGTATTTATGTAGTAAAATTATTTAATAAATGTTCTTTATACTTACGGGCTAAAAAAAAAAGAATAAATAAATTTTATGAACTTAAATCGCTGATATAAATTGATGAATGCATTTTATACTCACTCCCTAATAATTAAAATTGTATGAGATCTCAATTTCAATGAAGAAATTACAAATTATTATAATAAAAAATTAAAAATTAACTTACTTCTCATTCCATTCTCGAAATTTATCATCATCCTTCTCCACGCCAATTCCATAATAGTAACAAATGGCAGTTTTCCAAATTCCATTGGAATTACCAACCTCAGCGGACTTCAGATAATATAAAAACACTTTTTGTTTATCGATTTCGACGCCAATTCCTAAATTATAACAATAACCAACTTGATACATTCCGTTAGAATTATTCATGTCTGCCAATTTTTGATAATGCGTGAATGCTAGGGATGGATCGGTCTTCGTAAAGACCGGGATCGGACGGTAAAAGACTGAGGACCGAATAATTCTCAGTCCTCGGTCCGGAATCGTCCGGTCCTTGGTCCTGATTATGGTCTAACGATGACTAATACTACTGATAAAAGTGTTGATAAATTAATTTTGAAAACAACGATGACTAATACTACTGATAAAAGTGTTGATAAATTAATATAAAGAAAACAACGCAAATAATAATAATTATAATAATAATAATAAAACTTATAACTCTTCCTTATCATGAACGATTTCTTGCATCCATCTTCTAATATTTCTCAGTGTGATGAAATAAGCGACGAAGTTCCAATTTCTAATGAAATAAATGTTGATGATTCGAATCTTAATAAAATTGCCGACCAAAAAATGAAAAAATACTATAAATCAACGGTTTGGGCATATTTTAATCTTGATGATTCGGACAGTCCTATATGTAAGAAATGTAATACCAAGTTTGCATCTGATACTGCAACATCAACCTTAAGAAGGCATTTGAGTTTACATAGAATAATTGCACCTACACAAGGGCAAATAATTAAGAATAAGTAAGAACAAAATTAATCGTTAATCAGACGTTTTTTTTTTAAAAAAAAAGTCTAATATACAAATTTTGTAAATAGTCTAATGATGATTTTCATAATGAGTATGAGCAAAAAGAGCGAGATAAAGCTATTCTTTGCTGGATAATTTGTGATTTAGAACCATTTAATACTGTTGAAAGTGATGAGTGGTGACAAATGATTTCTAAACTTGATCCAAAGTATAGGTTTTGTAATCGTCATACTATAAGCAATTGTGTTACAACACTTTATCAGAAAAAAAAAGAGGAAATAAAATTAGTAATTAGTAAAATTTCTAGAAAGGTTGCCTTTACAGCTGATATGTGAACAGCGTTAAATGGGACTTCTTTTCTTAGCCTAACTATCCATTATATCGATACTTCTTGGAGATTATGTAATTTCCTTCTTGATATAATCCCAATAACTGTGCGTCATACTGGTTCTAATATGGCAGGTGCTATTATGTCAATCCTTTATGAATTTGATTTAGCTACAAAAGCTCTTGCATTGACAACCGATAATGCAGCATCAATGATTTCATGTAGTGCATTAATAACAGCCGAATTAAAAGAAGAATTTAATAATTTAAATTTTGCACATTATTGGTGCTTCGCATATGTGTTAAATTTAGCAGTTATTAAAGGGATTGAATTAATTGATGTATCAATTGAAAAAATAAGATCATTTATGAACTATCTTAAGTCTTCTCAACCTGCGAATAAGGCTTTAAAACGTTTATATAAAGCAAAAAATGTAAAGTATTTGAAACCTAAATTGGATGTAAAGACATGATGGAATTTTGTCTTCTATATGTTAGAAAAATAGAAAAAGCTAGAGTTTGTTTTAAAGCTGCTTTCTATTGATAATCCAGCTGTTGATCAACAATATCCTACTAAAGAAGATTGTGTCAAAATTAATGACACAATGCTTCTTTTAGAACCATTTGAACGGGCTACTTGCTACCTTTCAGCATCACAATATCTAACACATGGGGCTGTTCATTTTGTTTTTCTTGGAATTCAAGAACATTTATTATGATATATAAATATAGAAGAATTTACACAATCTATAATAGCAAGCACAATCTATCAAAAACTGAATAAATATTGGCCAATTATGGATGAAGTATTACAAATATCAGCTTTACTTGACTCAAGTATTAAATTAACTGCATTTAATGGTGAAATCAAAAAAAATCAAGTAAAACAAATGATTTTAAATCTTCCAGAATATACCGATACATTTAAGTTATTACATTTATTAGTAAATACTGTAGCTGATGATCTAATTAATGCACGAAATTATTTTCAATCATTACAAAATAATAGTGCAACTTTTTTAACTTCATTGAATTTACCTGTTACATCTGCTTCTACTTATACTTCTTCGATTTCCTCTGTTTCTTCATTATCTTTCACATATACTACTACTTCTCTTTCTTCTATTTCACCTATTTCTTTTGTTCTGTCTACTTTATCTATTTCTCCTACCTTTACTACTTCTATTCCTTCTATTCACTCTAATTCTATTCCTACTTTTCTTATCTCTGTCCCTCCTATTTCTTCAACCTTTCAAATAAACAATTGGGTAATCTATGAACAGAACTAGAAAAATATCTGCTATTACCATTAGAAGATAATTCAAACCCGTTGGTGTGGTGGCAAGTACAGAAAGAATATCTGATTTTAAGTTTAATCACAAGAGATTATCTGACTATACAAGCTACTAGTGTAGCCTCAGAACAAGTATTCTCTATAGCAGGTCTCACTATTTCAGCAACAAGAGCTATATTAGAAGACAAATCTGCAAGAGCGATTCTATGTTTAAAGAGTTGGCTTCAAAAAGGAATTTGCAAAATAGATAGTTAAATATCTCTGTGCTCAATTTTTATATTAAATTAGCTTTGTATATAAAATACATATTTATATTTACGTTGATGTATTTTTTATAATATAAATTTAACATGCACTATATTTTTTATAATATAAATTTTATTTGTGCTATATTTTCATAATATAAATTTAATGTGCTGTATTTTTTATAATAAGATTTTTAAAAATTTGGCTGCTAATAAATAAAAACTTTAATGTTGCTGTATTTTTTATAATAAAATTTAATATGCACATATTTTTTTATAATATAAATTTAATTTGCACTATATTTTTATAATATAAATTTAATTTGCTGTATTTTTATAATAAGATTTTAAAAATTTGGCCACTAATAAATAAAAATTTTAATGTTATATATTAAGTCATGGGACCGATTATAGGACCAAAAAGACTGACCGACTGGGCTAAAAAACATTATAAAATCAGTCTAATAGGGACTGAGACCAACCAGGACAGACTGATCTATCCCTAATGAATACTTTGTTTTTATCCTTTTCTACTCCAATTCCATATTCGTAACAATACCCAAGCATGGATATTCCAAAAGTGTTTCCTTTTTCTGCTGATTTTTCATACCAAATAAATGCTTGGTATTCATCTCTTTCAGTTCCAAATTCGTGAAGATAACAATTGCCAACTTGAAACATCTCATTGGCATGTCCTATTTCATCAGATAAAATGGCAGTTTTGGAAAATTCTTTTGAATTACCTGCCTTTGCTAAATTCATATAGTTCTCAAATGCTTTATTTTTATCAATTTCAATCTCATTTTTTAAATCATAACAATAACTGACTTGATACATTCCACTAGAATTACCTCCATCTGCTGATTTTTGATATCATTTAAACGCCTGTAGTTTATCTTTTTCAACACCAATTCCTAAATCATAGCAATGGCCAACTTTATACATTCTATAAGAATTTTTCTTCGCTGCTTTTTGATAATAATCAAATGCTATCTTCTCATCCTTTTCAATATCAATTCCATGCTCATAGCAATAGCCGAGCATGAATATTGCCTTAGAGTTTCCTTTTTTTGCTAAATTTTGAATATCTGTGAAACTTAATTGATTAAAGTCATATGTGATTTCAGTAATTTCATCAGACAACCTTTTGTTTGTTGACATTTTGAGTGCAAAGAAAAAAATATCCAGATGTGAAAGCAACAAAGTTATGTATTTATTATTTACTTATGTATGATTGTTGTAAGTATGTACAATATATTATAATTTATCTACCTGCAGGATGCCTGTCTAAAGAAAGACATTCCATCTGGATCGTTCTTATCAGCTGATTTTTGACAATCAGAGAAATTCAGTTTGTTATTAATTTAGTCAAATTTTCATTTGACATTTTTGATTATCAAAAAATAAAAATAAATATGTATCAATTACAATTTATCGATACTGTTTTTTTTATTTTATTTACAGTGGTTATACAACAATATTCTAGCCTACATGCTTATTTGGAAATTATGGTTACGCTACTCCCAACAAGAGTGCCAATAAATAAAAAAAAAAATGCATGCATACATATTGTGTACATATAGTACGTATATAGTATATACAATCAATTGCATTACTGCAGCCACAGTTTTGAAAAAAAGTCACTCTATTATTATAATAAACTCTCATTGTAGTAAATCTCTCATTTTACTCTCATAGTAGTGAATCTCTCATATTACTCTCATTATAGTGAATTTTTTATTATAGTAAATTTACTATAATATAACTCTCAATTTTAAGTCAATCAATTTATTATTAAATAATTTGGCTATGCGATTTTCTTCTTTATATTAAGAGTAATTCACTATTTTGAGAGGTTCACAACAAGAGTATTTTTTGAAGAAATCTCTTTGCCAAATTATTTGATATAAAAGAGTGACTTAAATGGCATGCCATAAAATGATAATTAAATAATTTTTTTTATATTTGTATAAAGGTTTTTAAATATTTGTGTTTATAAATATAACTTTAATGTTAATTATTTGAATTTGAATACTTTTAACCCAGATATTTACTATTTATATTGTAAAATAAAAATAAAAATTTATTTTATTAGTATTTTAAAATTTTTATATATTAAATTATATTTTATAAATTTATACTTATTTTTTTTATTATACAAACCTTTCTTTAAGTATTTTCTTTTAATATGTAGATAGGTTCTTTGAGTTGAAAGTGTTTAAAATTCTTTTAGCATTATAAAAGTTATATTTTATTAAAAATATTTAATTTTTCTTTTTTTAATATAAAAATATCTTATTTGAATCATAAAGTTTACAAAGTGATTTTTTATGCCTTTATATAGAAAAATCTTATAAAGCAAACATATAAAAAAATTTATTTTATTTAACAAATAACAATTCAAATAGTGTTTTAAATAAAAATATTAAATTCACGATTCCAAAAAAAGAAACTAATCTGAAGACATGAATTTTGTTTATTTTAGATCAGGTTGGCACAACACCTGATCTGAGGCCCCAGGGTCTAAACAATGTATAACATACTACATAACAGAACACTACTAAAATCAGTTACATAATCACTTTTAAAATTTCAATCTGTATATAAGAATAATAGAATAATGAGATTACAAGATTTTTGAAGAAATAATTGAAGTTTTTTTTTTTTATATATTCAACTTATTAAAATTTATTTAATTATCGCTACAAGTTATAAGTCAAATTACACTCAATTCAAATATATAGAATGCATTTTTATTCAAATTCAAATTTTATTTAATACACATATAAAGCTTCAAGTTTGAATTTTTTATACTATTAATAAAAAGTGCTTTGTTACATCCACTACAAGCTTTTTTGCTTGTTCAAAATCTTTAATATTATCTACTATTTTTTTTGAATAGATTTAAAGTTCAATTCAATACTTTTGAAGCCATTTTTTTGTTTAGAAAAATTATTTGATTTTTCAAGACAATCAAGTGACTAAAACATAAAATTAATAAATAAATTTATTTAAACATAGAAATATAATGAAAAAATTTTTATACTTCATAGTGAGTAAATTTCAGATTCAGATTCATTATCTTTAGTACTTGATTCTTCATTATTTATATTTTGACTTCTGAATTTACCAGATTAATTATTAAATTAACTTGTATGCAATTGATTAAGGTTGATATTCAAATATTTTTTCATAATGTTTCTTTAGTTTCCATAATGTGAAAATTGCATTGTATCTAAATTAATATACCATAATATTAGATTTAGAAATTATAAACCATAATATAATAACAATGAACTTGCAAAAGCTACTGTTTGGAAAATATCTACAACTATTTCAAGATTCATATACATATTGCTTTCTCTTAATATTTATAAGTTTTTCATAAACTATATATTTCAAGCTCTTCAGATTTCTTTTTGCTTGCGAATATTATTTAAAATTTGATTCTCACATTTCTGTTTTATGCTTCTATTTACATGGGTTGTATATTTAAAACATAACTTATTATTATTTTAAAATGTAGTTTTTTGGGTTCATAATTTGACAAGATAAATAAAGTTGTGTGTTATATTTTAGAAAATATTTTGTATTGATATTCAAAGAAATAAAAATTTTTATTATGAATTGTTATTATTATTCTTACATATATTATTAATCAAATATTATCATTATTGTATTAATCATTAATTTTAATTTTAGTATCGGCAATAAATTTAAGCTCCATTATATATAACTGATTTTGGTAGTAATACTAGGTGGGTTACATAACAGTCTCAGCTACAATAAATCATGATAATTGCTAGATTGTTAACTTTAAAACAACAACCAAATCAAATAACATTTTATGTGTAGTGATAGAATCATGATAATTGTTAACTTTAAAACAACAACCAAATCAAATAATATTTTATATGTAGTGATAGGATCTCCTGAATTATTAATAATTGTTGCAGCTGATGCTGAAATTGGCTAATGCTAAAATTTTGACTTATTTTATTATGAAATTTTAAAAAATTTTAGTCCTTTTCATTAGGGTTTTTTTTAGCATTAGGTTAGGGTTTGAGGGTAGAGTTGTTAGTAAAAAAGTATATATGAATTTTAGTAGATATTATGGATTTAAATTGGGATTCTAAATTTCAGTATCAGCCAATTTCAGCATCAGCTACAACAATAATTAATAACAATTATTATATAGCACAGCTAATTAGTACAGGATGTTTAAAAAAATGAAAAGTTGTATTCTTAGATATTAGCGAACGGACTAACTTTATATTAAATTCATTGATAGTTTATCTAATTCATTATATTGATATATTCGATGATCGAAGTTATTATCTATTAATAATATATTAAAAACTTAGAGGTCCTATTACTACTTACGTAAAATATATTATGACCTACAGCACTTATTATGACCTACAGCTCATATTATGACCTATGGTGCATATTACAACCTACGGCCTATATTACGACCTACAGCATTATGCTACATGTGTCGCAATAATATAGCAAGTATTATTACATGCCGTGATATATTCTGGGTTGTAATTTTTTAAATATATCTGCACTAGGTAGAACTATTCATGAAATACCAACACATTGAATTTAAAATTATGTATGTACATAAATATAAAAATTATAATTTATAATTTTAGCAAAAATAGTAAGTCTAGGAACTTTCACCAACTTGTAAGGTTGGCAATAGATACACTTCATTAAGAAAATTACCAATGGAGCCCAATGAAGCCAATAGAGCAAATGGATCCAATAGATCCAATGATACTAATAGAGAACCTAATGGAGCCAGTGGAGAACCCAGTGAAGCTAATGGCTCTAACAGAAAGCTAATAAAGAATAGGGTTCTAATTTCTAGCCTTATATACTGATAGCTCGACCTGTTGATAAACAGGTCAAACAGATCAATATCAATGAAGTTGGTTGGCTCCTAATGGATAAATATGCTAACCCTGCCTATCTGATATTGAGATCATAATGATATTTATATTAATGAATAATTATTGCCACTTTAAAAAAAACAAAAAGACCATTTGGAATGAATAGTATTATTATAATAATTAAATTTAAATTATTAGGTTAATTAATTGGTTCTTATAACCCAGCCAGGTCAAATTTTGAAATTTTTGTAAAAAATTTTTTTATGTTTTATAGCTGTTCTTATAAATTTTGAAACATCTGTAAAAAATTAACTGAATGATATTGTTTGGCCAATTTGATGGTAATAAACGATTATGTAAAAATGTGTATACCTTGCTAATAACAAAGATAATGTATATTAATATCACTATTTTAGATAAGTTGGGTATTATAGTTGGGATCCCGCAGCCTAGTGGTCTAGATACCCAACCCTCCACGAGCAGGCTTCGGGTTCAAGTCCTAGTAGGTATGTTTATCTACGAATATTTGGAAGTATTTGCCGTGAGAAGTCCAAGTGAATACAGGTCTGGATTAGGAATTTCCGGAAAGAAGTCCATTGTGGAGTAGTTAGCACTACGTGTAATAGTAGTTGTTACAGAAGGTTCTATTACACAAAGGTTGTGCATGTAAATCCGCAATTGGCAAGATAGCACCAACAACCCCTAAAGCGACATTGGGGATCTTATTTGGGAGGATGACTAGGCGATAACTAAAATTGGAAGTGATGAGTAATGTGGTAAACACAAAGGGACCTGTGGTAAAGAATTGGCCTTACCAGATTTGAAACACCTCTGGCACAACTACTTACCTAATGAGGAAAAGAACAAACTTCTATAGAGAGTTGGCTGAAACTTGGAGTATATGTAACTATATCTGAACGTAGGTGAAATAGCTAGATACACTAGACTGGAAGTGTAGCAATACACAAATGAGAGGGAGAACACCAATAAGAAACACCAAACACTAACGTGGAAGTGAAACAGACCACAAATCCTAGTTAGGTCTATACCCCTAAATGCCTCATAACCTAAAATATTGGGGCAATGGAAACACTAAATATATCTGGGGGGGAAACTCAGAATAATTTGAAAGATCTGGAGCATGAAAAACATCTTTGGAAGTAACTTTGTTACGATTATTCCCTTACTCTCATACCTACCAACTACGGGAGTACCTGTTATCAAGAATTGGCAATGCATATATTACACATATGATGTTAATTGGGCCATAACTTTGTGGAACAGCTGTAGTGCCGCCTCATTTGCAAAACTATATCTTGTTGAGTATAAGCTCCACATGGTATTAACACATAATGCGGAATCCATAGTAGCTGGAATAGGCTTGAATTAGGGAAGTAGAGCAGTCTAACCAATTTGGAAGTAACCATTAGGTTACGAGGCCTCCTACAGGATATCAAAAGAGGGAGTCACATGTTGTAAATATGAGAGATGCAGTGAATATAGAAGGGAGTTTTGTGTACAAATCAGATATAGTAGTTAAAAATCCAGGTTGTACATAAGTGGGATATGGAATTCTCTGGTAGGTTTAGGTCGCAGATAGTAGTCAAGACCTGTCTGAGCCATAATGTACTTAATAATAGTATATAATAATTGTATCGCATAATATATACAAAAATATATGCTTATAATAAAGTCATGAGGCATGACCTCACCTTAACACCGAAAAAAAAATAAGTTGAGTATTATATTGGAATTAGCTTCAGACAAAGTTGGATATTTCAAATTCAACAATAGTTACTTCAGACAAGCTAGGCATTTTTAAAATACTTACTATAAATGAACAAGTTGAAGGTTTCTTAGATGTTAGATTAACCATTTCAATAATTTCATTTATTTTATATTTTAAAATTCATTATAATTAATGTCAAATTTTTTATGGATACCCGTCTCCATGGCGACCCTATATATAGCAGCCAATCATATTTTAGAATTAATACATTTTTTTTAATATTTTCTTATAAAATTTATAAAATTTTTAGCTAATTTTAAGTAGCCAATAATAAGCAATTTATTATATATTTGTATGCTCAATTTTGATTGGCTATTCATATAGGGTCGCCATAAAATAACGCCCTTGTTGATTTTCAATGCAGCTTCTAAAAACTAGGTTGCTTAATTGAGTTATATTTTCTTTAATTTAGGCCGTCCTCAAGCATCTAAATCAATTGATTAAAGAATGATCGTGATGACGCTCAAGCATCACAATCAATGGCAATATTTATAGAATTAAATGCTTGAGCATACACTTTTTCTATTTTTCATGATATTCGTTATGCCGCCTAAAATACTAAAAAACCCACTAAAAAAATTCTGTTCAACCGACTGCTGAATCTTCAGCTTCGGTTACGTTGGCTTCTCCCTTTAATGATTTAACAAATATTAACCTTTTGTTGCAACAGCAACAACTTATGGAATCATCAGCGAAAGTTGCTTTGCAGCAACAAGAAATAAAAAAAAATTTATTAAGTTTATATGAGCGAAAAATGGAATAGCAATATTCATTACGGTTTGATTAAATGTTAAAAGATGGGTTGTATTAATTACGTTCACATCAAGGTGTCGATTATTTGTTTTAAAAGCTTCGAGCATTAAAAATAAAGTGGCTATTTTTTTAGACCTGTTAGAAATTTGTTATGAATTTTGTTGTGAATTCATTGTTTATTATGTTTGATACGTTAAAACGTAAAAGTAGTGCTTGAGCGATCTTTATCAATGGTAAATTTTTAGAGAAAAAGGCGGTTTGTATCTCGTTGATTTGTTGATTGAAATGGTAACTCACTTGATTTATTTATTTAATTTCCGACTAATTAAAATTTACGTCTGATCCATTGAATGAGGTGC
Source organism: Dentiscutata erythropus (assembly GCA_910591965.1). NCBI lineage: Eukaryota > Fungi > Glomeromycota > Glomeromycetes > Diversisporales > Gigasporaceae > Dentiscutata > Dentiscutata erythropus. Next base: position 6,937 of record CAJVPY010001866.1, on the reverse strand, counting down.
TTGAGAACGGCCGTAGTCAATAATAAGTTCTTATTCATAACGAACATTTTTTTATTAGCGCTTCTTCGTGTAATATATTTATTATGGAAGCTTATCTTATATTCTGAACCTTTTTATGTCTTTAGTTGATTGTCAAGAAAATTTTCGTCAAAAATTTTCGTACCCAAGCATATTGGACATACATTCAAACGAAAGCTTAATTTTGGATGCATTTGCAAAAAATATATATCATTATCGCTATATTACTGATCACGCTCAAATCAAAAGTTATCACTGCCGAATCAAGAACTTAAATAATCATTCGGATAATTTTTTTTTTACCAGATGTCCCAAAATTTATGAGAACAGCTGTGATAATCGGGCGAGTTTTTTTAAAAAAATTTTACATAAAAAAAAATTTCAAAAATTGCTAAAAAAAAAAGCCGGGCGGCCGGGTCTGTTTAAAAAGTTTCATGTTACGAGAACCAATAAATTAAATTTTCGTGGCCTTAACTGTATAGATTTTTATTTATATATCTTTAAAAAAAGCTTTTACAAAATTTAGGTTGCTGAATAATTTTTGCATTGCTGGCTAAACATACACACTTGTAGCTAAAATAGCTCTCATCAGTCGTTTTAAATTAAACAATATAATACTGTAATAATAATAATAATAATTTCAAATAAAAGATGTGACTAGTACAAATTATACAGTTAGTATACAGTTAGTATACAGTTAGATAAGAAGCCTTTAATTTCCCATTCGTCTAAGCTCAAAATTTCTATTAACAAGAATAGTATAAAACAACGAATGTTTAACGGCATCTATTGACGCCAAAAACACCTTCCTTCGCTTGTAATATTTAACGAAACCTAAAATAATAAAATTGAATCGACAATTAATTTTAAATTCATATTTGTTTTGAAGCCAACGTTATTAAAAGTTAACACTCAGTGGATTATGCTTGTTACATTTAAAGGGTTGTCTAATCCCTCTTCAAACTCATTAAATCATTATTATAACCATCATTTAGAAAATAATCTGGAACTGGAACAAGATACATTTGAAAAATTTTCTTACCTCAGTTGATTTTTTTAAATAAAAAAAAAAAGGATATTATGAAAAATTTTCCGAATCTTACACATATCGATATATAAATATTTAATCATTATTGTCACATGACTACATTTTTACATGCATATCAATGCAATACAAATCCCATTTTGTCAAAAATCGATCGATCGATCAAGAAAAATAAATAAATAATAATTATCAATTCTAGTTAAAAAAAAAAAAAAATGCTCGTTTAAAATAACTACGTTCCACTCGGTGTGTTATTTCTTGTAACAGTTACAAATGTATTAGCTGGTGAGGTGGTGGTGACGTTGACATTTGTCTGCTTAGGTAATTGGGCTATGATAATTACGACTATGATTAATATGACTACAAATATGACACCAAATAAAATCCATTTTTTTTTCCTGCTTCCTTGTGAACTTTTTCTCGCTTCTTCAATATCCTTATTCGCTAGTTTTGTATTTGAATAAGAGAAATTTTTTTAAAATTGTTTATAATGAGTATAAGGTTGAATATAAAATATAATAATCACCCTGCTCAAGTTTTGTTGTAATTTCTTCCGTTGATTTCTCAATATCTTGAATCACAGGATCTTGTGACTCTACTTGAAGCTGCATTTCAGTGAATAAAGCTGCAAGTTCAGAGATTGTACTTTCAATTTGTTTAATATCACCATGTCGTTTCTGAACTTCTGCTAACGCTGTACGAGCCTCACCAGTACGCAAAGTGTGTTGAAACACGGGCTGATTGGACGAATTAGATACATAGTCATCAATTTCATCCTGGGTAGCGGCAGGGTTAACAATTTTGTATTGACGAATGATTCGATCTTTTTGTAGTTTCATATACGTATCTTCTATTCCACGATATTCATCAAGAACGCGATTAAATTTGTCATGGAGATGTATATGTCGTCGTTTCCGAAGATCGATAGTCGAATCAGTTTTTGGTAATCGAGAATTTTCATTTTCAATCTTCTTGATGCGGTCTTTTATTTGGAATAAGAGACTTTTTGTATTGTCCATCAAGATACTACGTTCTTTATTAAGCACATCCTCTTGCATTGACGAAGTGCTCCCCAAAATATGTGTTTGTAACTCTTGAATTCGACTAATATTCTGCTGTATCGCACTGATATTATCTTCAATAGAATTAGTTTCTTCCAGGAAACCTTGAGTCGACATGATGTTTCTTATTTCGTGTTAATAATAGAGAAATAATCAAAATATCTATCATCAATAATAAATAATAATATAATAATAAATAATAAATATAATAAATAATTTATCGTTGCCGCGATTTATTCTATCATTCGCTATTTATTTATGATTTTTGAAAATATGAAATAAAAAAAAAAATTGAAAAAAAAACAGCATTTCACGTCAATCGATTTCAAGCCCAAGTTAAAATACCAGAGGCTGTGAATAGTTGTTCACTTATATATTTTAATCCAGTGGTGGCTTTTTTTGATCTTTCAATAATTGTTACCGTAGCTTAAGGAAAAGCGTGTAAAAGCCGGTGCAATGAGACTCACCGCAGTATGTAATCGCCAAATATCCGAACATCTTACATTGCCAATCAGAATGTCCAAATGGAAACGATGGTCGATATTTTAATGTATCCGAGTTGATCTGCTCCATAGATAGATCCACCGAGGCTTAGTCGACATCAAAAGAATTTAGATCGATCAGATTTATTTTACTGCAGGCTGTGAAATGGCTGAAGTTCTAAAAAGACAGTTTCCAACGGATTTTTACATTGAAATTTACCATTTCTAGCTTTTCATTATTCAAAATTCTAATATTGGTAATTTAAATTTATAAATGGTATATAAAAAAAAAAAAAATTGCCCAAAATTTTTACTGCGGTATATCTTGAATGTTTCTCAGATTACTGATGCATTTTGTCCAAAATTGAATTTCCGTTATCTTTATGGCTGATGTTTTATTAATAATCATCGTTATTTTTAAGTTTATCATTGGAGATCAAATGCTTGGTTATAACATACAGGAAACTTAATGTTAATATAACTGGTAAGATCCATGGATTCAGCATTTTAATGATCAGCAACACATTTATTATCATTATATTTTACATGATGGACATGCTAATAATTTCCAGCGACTACATATTTAGTTACTCCGTCCATCTCATCACGTAAGCATAAAGCGGTTGCATTTGATTAATTAGTGAGAAACCTATTTTTTTTTCGAAAATTATTCATCTCTACTAAAATTTTAATGTCTGTTCGTCCGTTTTAATGATTATGATTGGTAGAATTCAGGTACCCGTGATCGGGGTCATAATTTGATCTACATGGCAAAATCAGATGATCTACACTAATCACAATCGGATAGAATACTGTTACAATTTTAATCAGATTGATAATTATGTTTATTCAAATAAACTGAATGAGGTCGATTCTACATGACTCTTCTGCTTATAACATTTTAACATTCCTATATTTTTTTTTATAATTACTGTAGCACGGAAGATTTGTCGACTCTCCAAAGACGTAAAGAAGTATCATCCGAACAAGAAGCAAACTAAGATAAAAACAAATTGATATGCGATCAACACAAAATTCAACTATAAACAATAGATCTGTTTGCATAAACATTATACCAATTCAAGATCTCTCGACCAGCTTAAACTAGTTACTTCATTCTCGTGAGCCTTCAAAATGATAGGATTTTCATCTGGAAAATCGGTCTCCCACATATATATACATTTATCACTTGATCCACTGATGATGTATCTATCATCAGGTGAAATTGCCATGCGAATGTAAAATGAAGAACAACGGTATGTTGGACTAGTAAATCGAGCCAATGGTGCACCCAAATTGATTGAATCATACTGATAGATACTGTTATTATTCAATTTGTTGATAAGTGATTGAATGTTAATTATTCCGAATACCGTAAAATCGTTAAAAAAAACTTACTAGTTGTCGGTGCTATTCGCATATAACCGAGTGCCGCTATTGTCTAAAATCAACGTGGATATACCTTTTTCCAATTGGGAGAATTAATAGCCTAATAAAAATAACAATAAAAAAAAGCAATCTAATTTAATTAAAAAATAAATTAGACAACTACCATGTGGACGCTTAGCGGTTGCGCCATTAATTGAGATTTGAACTGGTAGTGAGGCTTTTGTATTACTGTGGTTTCGTAAATCCCAATATTTGATTATACTTATTATTAAATTATTAAACCAATAATTAATTTAACCAAAAATTATGAAATACAAATTTTGCGAGTTAAATCAAGTAAATTTTGATGCTTGCCCATCAATTGCTCCGGAAGATGCCAATAAATGTTCATGATGTTTCAAGAATTGCGCCCCAGTTACACTGCTTGTTGGTTTACTCTGGAATGAATATAAACAAAATTAATGATTTATACTATACTCAATCGTTAAAAATAGAAAAAATTCAAACCCTATGTGGAAGAGAGCAACTCTTCCTTGTCTTTTTTTTTGGATTATCAAGTGAATGGGCTGATCTAATACTGTTAACGGGCTTATAAAGTGTTTCTGATGATTATCATAACAATAGTGTTACCATTGTTTGCTCATTTTTTTTTGTTGAAAAAAAAACATAAACGTACCTCCTTCTGGTGTTTGCATACCAACTGTTCGCGTATCCCAAATAAAAATATTACCGTCTCTTGAAGCAGTTACCCAAATGTCTTTACATTCATTGTTTAGATAACGATAAGTAACATACATTCTAGCTTAATAAACAAAATAATAAAATTGCTTACTTGGATCAATTAAATTGTAGTTGACTGATTTGATGCTACAAGTGTGAGCAAGAAAAACGGCTTTACATTGTTGTAATTCTACATCCCATAAGCGAGCGGTTTGGTCACCTGACGCCGTCACCTTTTTACGTTGAGGTATGTGATATAAGAAGACTGTACCAAAATAAATCTACCATTAACTGCATGTAAATCCGGTATACCATGTGTCGATCATCAGGACTCCACATTATATCAAATACTGCATTATCATGGGCACGAAATTCCGTTCGAACTCTCTCTACAATTTATGATTACACAATTAAAAAATTGGGTTGATTGTGTGAACAAATAGACAATTTCAAGAAATTCTCACCGGTCTCTACGGTATTATCGTACCTCGCATCTATCAAACCTACCATACCTTCTTCATCGGCTACTGCTAAACATTTTCCATCTCGAGCAACTAGACGTTGTATGTAAAGAGACGCATCAAAATAACGATGATATTGCTACAGAATGAAAGCATAAGTTTACATAATTAAATGCCAACCGTGACTGAAAGAACATGCGAATGGCGCGACCAATCCTCGATCCCCAATAAATTTAAATATATCTTTATCAGAACTTGCAAAATCTTTCATGAAAAATCGCGTAGATGCTATTTAAAAGAATAAACTTTATGGAAATTATGCAGTTGCAAAAAAGATATCATAATAACAAATAAATTTTTACCATTCCATCTTGTAGAAGCCATAACTGACCCACCAATGGCTGTACCCCAAAGTTCTCTGCGAAATAGGGTATGCTGGGATGTCAAGCTATATGGTTCCTTACTCCAATCTAGTTTTATCTTCTTTTTGGGTGGGCTTTGTAACAAAGGTTCAGAATCATCTCGGCATAAGATATTTGTACTTTGACGCGTTATATCAGTCAAAGGCAATTTCAAATATGAAAGAATATTGATATCTTGGTTGGTACTTTTTGATTGTTGTTTCTTGCTACGACGACGACATACATTTTCAGCCATTTGGATGTTTAATTGCGCGTTAGAGGCGATAATAAATGAAATACAGAAATACGAAAATTTGATTTTTGTCAGTTTATAGTAAAAAATCGCGTATATATTGATTGATTGTTACACTTTTTTGTAATTGGTTGATCAGGTTGATCAGGACAATAACTACTTTTAGTACTTTTTCGAACTTTACGTAATTTTTATTAATTGTATATATATAAAAAAAAAAAGCTTTATCAGGGTTGGCACATTTGTCTGTTGAGACGTATTAATTGACCCTAGATCCATTGATCAGATCCATTGGTTCTAATAAAAGTGCTGGGGCATATGTGAAGATCATCTGTAGCATGAGTACGTAGAAATCATTTCTTGTTAGCACTAATTAACTGTTAAGTGTCATCAAAAAATGTTACGTTTATATCATTTGTCTCGTATGTTTTCATGATTGATTATAAAATTACTATACATGTGACAGAGCTCAATGAAACAATCATGAATAATTCGTTATTTTACATGAAAACATAATTATTGCATTAAAGTCAGCAGTTCAGATACATTATACAAAAAATAATTATTGACCCGTTGTAATTTAAAAATAATATTTAACCCACAGTTAAATTGTGAGAATTGCATCTTACAATCTCCATAAATCTATAGTAAACACCGTCAACACCGTTAAAAAGTAAGTTGGTAGGGATGGCTAGTTGACATTCATCAATATTAGCATCATCAGAAACCCGACACCATTGATGACTTTATCCCGTACGATTACTTTGAAGATACTGTATTTGTGATAATTATGGAAAGGTGCTGTTCCGAATGATTTAACAACTACAGGTGTTGTGGGATTTTGATTGTTACGTAAGTAAAGCATTGCAAGAAGTTCAAATGTATTATTCTTGCGAGGTGGGTACAATTTAATGTCTAAATAAATTTGAATAGTGGTCCGTTGAGAAAAATAATTCGTGTAAACTGGTTAAACTTTCAGTAATGCCAATCTCAACCACCATAGTAGGATATGAATTTCCAGATGAATTAACTGCTTAGGTAATTGGGCTATGATAATTACGACTATGATTAATATGACTACAAATATGACACCAAATAAAATCCATT
>CAJVPY010001865.1:0-17921 GCA_910591965.1 Dentiscutata erythropus | reverse complement strand
AAAGCCGGCCGGCCGGGTCTATTTAAAAGTTTCATGTTATGAAAACCAAGTAATCAAATTTGTATGGCCTTATATAAAAAGTCTATGTAACTTTATGTCAAAATATACTTCGTGATGATTGCATATTTCTGCAAAAAACAAAACACGTGATGCCCAATCAGATTGTTGCTTCGGATATCTATCAGCTCCTGATACCTAGTTTATAGACGAACTATAACAATAATATATAGTATAGAAAACAGTAAAGAGAACTTTTTTTACATTGAGATAAAAAGCTGGGTTAATAACAAACTAAATGAAGCATTTCTAGAAAAATATGTAAAGTATAATTTATCTTAGCTAATACATAATTAGTAAGAAAATGAAATATCAATATTGATATTTTCATTTGTAGGATGTAATCTACTTATATAATTATTTTCATTATAAGTTTGATCATGTGTATTTTCGACTTTTTCAAAATCAAATAATTTTAATAATACTTTTTCAGAATTAGATAATTCTAATAATATTTTTTCGGCATCTTTCCATTTTGTAAAAGTATTATAAATATTTACTGCTGTTGGTTGATTTATCCCAATATTTTTTCATTAAATTTACATAGCATTGTGGTGTATCCTTGACAATAGTTGGCCTTAAGTTATTGTTACATATTTCTATTTGAAGTAGTTTATTAAATTTTCGATTGTAGTAAATGGGTTTCCCATATATTATCTCCCACATAATCATACCAAACGAGTAAATGTCAGATGCTGTAGTATATGGCTTTTCTTCAAAAATTTCTGGTGCAATATACGGTAAAACTCCATAAATTTCTCTGGACCCCATCGTAGATATTATATTGAAAGTCCAATATACGTACTATATAAATTATTTTGCAAAATATTATCACTGTGCAGATCTCGGTGAATAAGTCCTTCAGAATGAATTATTCTAAGATTAGAAACAATACAAAGTAATAAATTTAATTAATATTTCCACTTCATTTGTGTTATAGACTGAAGATTTTTACGTAAGGATCCCATTTTCGCATGATTCAGAATAAGAATATAATCTTTAGAAAAATCATCCCTTGACATTCCGAGACATTTGAAAATGAAGGATTTTCATAACCAATATCACAATATGCTTTTAACTTTAATATTTAAAAAAATATTAGTTAAAGATTGTTATGAAAAACATATAAGTAAAAAAGTATTATCTCTTTTATAAACTCTTTCTGATATTTATTTAATCCATGTAATAATTTAAACACAACGCTTATTTCCATTTTATAATCTTTATCTATCTATCTAGCTTTGTACAGTATATTGTTGCAAATCCACCTTGTCCTATCCATGACACACCTTTAAATTCATTATAGGGAATCCATGTTAATAAACATTTATCATCAATCAATATTTTTTTTAAATCATCATCGACATTGGAAGCCAGTTAAACACTCATTTATTAAATTTACATAACAATAATAAACTTATAGTTAACTAATTAAACAATGTTATTTTAATTTTGCATCTAACATATTATAATAAAAAATATTAGAAAGTGTAATTTTTTAATTATAAAAGAACCAATTAAGTACTTCAAAATCGGATACTAACTTTCGATACCACTCATAAGACTTTTGTAAATCTCTTGTTACTCTGATTCCATTTCTATAACAATGTGCAACATGAGAATTTCCTTCTAAAAGTCCCATATCAGCGGATTCTTGAAAATAACCAAACGCCTTAATTCATCTTTTTCGACTTTAAGTCCATTAAGATAATATTGTCCAACTTGAAATATTCCATCATGATTACCTATCTCAGCTGATTTTTGAAAGTAAATGAGTGCTTCATATTATTAAAATAACAATACCCAATTTTAAATATTCCACTAGTATTACCCATATTGGCAGATTTTTGATAATCAAATAATGCTTTATATTCATCTTTTTCGACTCCAATTCCATTATCATAACAATTACCAACATTATATATTCCATCAGAATTATCCATTTCTGCTGCTTTTTGATAATAAGTAAACGCCTTATAACCATATTTTTCGACTCAATTCCATGATCATAACAATAACCAACATTATATATTCCATCAGAATTACCTATTTTTGCTACTTTTTGATAATAAATAAACACTTTTTATTTAATACTTCACTATGATCAGTTTATAAAATAAATCAATTATTTTATAGTATTTTTAAATGATAAAATAATTGAACTATTTCATAAATCTGAGATAGTAAAGCATAAAATAAAACCGTTATTGCATGCTCCGTATGCACTAACTGCTGTATTTTATGTTCTCTTCTGATCGTCCATAAAATACAGCAGTTATTGCATACGAAGTATGCAATAACTATATAATATTCATTTTTTTCGACTCCAATTCCAACATTATAACAGTTGCCAAGTGCAAATATTCCGTCAGAATCATCCATTTCAGCAGATTTTTGATAATAAATGAATGCCTTATATTCATCCTTTTCAACTCCAATTCCTTTACTATAGCAATATCCAAGATCGTACATTCCATTAGAATTACCCATGTTAGCAGATTTTTGAAAATAAATAAATGCTTTATGTCCATCTTTTTCCAATTCCATCTTTATAACAAAGCCCAACATTGTATACCCCCTCAGCATTATCCATATTAGCAGGTTTTTGATAGTAAATGAACGCCTTATGTTCATCCTTTTCAATTCCAATTCCATTATGGTAACAATAACCAACCATATGTATTTCTTTAGAATTACCTATTTTAGCAGATTTTTGATAATAAATAAATGTTTTATGTTCATTCCAATTCCATTTTGATAACAATAACCAACACTAAATATTCCACTATCATATCCTATATTAGCCAACTGTGGATAATAAATAAATGTCTTATATTCATCTTTTTTAACTCCAATTCCATCTTGATAACAATGTCCAACCATACGCATTCCTTCAGAATTACCCATCTCGGCAGATTTTTGATAACAAATAAATGCTTTGTGTTCATCTTTCTCAACTCCAATCAGCAGATTTTTGATAATAAAAGAGTGCCTTATGTTCATTCTTTTCAACTCCAATTCCTTCTTCGTAACAATATCCAACACTGAATATTCCATTAATATTGCCTGAATCGGCAAATTTTTGATAGTAAATAAAAGCCTTATGTTTATCCTTTTCAATTCCAATTCCATTTTGATAACAATATCCAACATTAAACATTCCGTTAGCATCATTCATGTTATCAGATTTTTGATAGTAATTGAATGCTTTTTGTTCATCTTTCTCAACACCAATTCCTTGTCTATAACAACAACCAACATAAAGAGTTCCATTAGCTAGCTGACTTTTGATAAATAAATCCCTTATGGATATCTTTTTCGACACCAACTCTAGTCATATAGCAATTCCCAACATTATACATGCCTTTAGAATTATCCATATTAGCAGATTTTTGATAATAAATAAATGCTTTATATTCATCTTTTTTTTATTCTAATTCCATTTTTATAACAATGTCCAACTTGAGACATTCCATCAGAATCACCTATCTCAGCAGATTTTTAATAATAAATGAACACATTACCATATTACTGCGAAATAACGATCATGGGCGTTATTTTGAAAATCGTATCCCCTAAAAATAGCATACTGGGTTTCGAAATAACGCCCATGCGCGTCTTGAAATAGCACGCACCATATATAGTATACTATATAATCGAATAACAAAAGTTGGTAAAAAAACATTTTCAGTTTTTTAAACGTTTTTTTATTGTTTAAACCTTTCTTAAAATATCGAAGCCTGAGATAAAATTTTGCTTTAATAAAAATATTGCTTTTTGATTAATTTTATTTTAAGCTAAGAAATTTTTTTTAAAAAAGATGCTATATCTTTTCGAATGAATTATTTGAAGAACCGGAATCCCGTTTTTTGAGTTTTTAATAAATTATATATTTCTTGGAAGTCTCTTTTACAGTTTAATAAATGGCCTTTTAATTTATCAACTAAATCAACGCAGTCTTCGCAATAATTATATTTCTGGCAAAGTGTTGTTTGATCATGTTTATCAGGTTCAGCAACTTTTTAAAGTTTAAATGAACTTCTTTTGACAATGATCTTTCACGCAGTCGAATCATAATTGCATAATTATATCATAATGTATTATAACCCATTTTTTAAGCAAAAATTAAAGTTTCTATAAGAATTTATTTCAAATCAGCTCACTTAATATCTAAAAACCCGAATGAACTCTTTATAGCTAAACAAATCTATGACTAATAAATATTCTGGGTTAGAAAAAAAAAAAAGAAACAAAAATATGAAATATTAAATGAGTTCTCAAACTCTTTAGAGACAGAGAACAAGAACGGCAAACAATTAACGGCTTGAACCATCCAATGCACATCACAAGAAGATAAAATCTGATTACTATACTGCGTACTACAGTAGGAATATTGAGATAAGTATAAATTTTAAATTAATAAATTAATTATTTTTCTTATTTAATCAATTTTTTTCCAATTTAACAACTTACATTATTTTATTATTATTCTATCATTCTTTCATCATCATCCGTTACATATTCATAATCTATTGCATTTTCATCATCGGTTTCATCAGTGGTATTTTCTTCATTGTCAGTTTGATTTTCCACATCTATCACACTTTCATTTTCATCTTCTGGAAGCGCATCCAATAACTCATTCATATTCAATTCATTTGTCTGGTTTTCAGCGACAGCTTGAACAATTGTCTGAAGACGTTGAGACATTTTATCATTTTCACTACCATCTGGATTAAGCGTAAGTCCAGCTACTTCGAAAGACCTAACTAAAATATTAGGACTAATCTCCTTCCAGGTTTTAGACACCCATTCACAGACAAGTTCATATGAGGCTTTTTTACGATTTTTATTTTTAGTAAGTACTTTTTTTCCTTCATCAATCCAGTGTTCCCATCTTTGTCTTACTTCATTTTTAAATGGCTTGTTAACCAAAACGTCTGGTGGTTGTAAAACACTAGTTGTTTCTCCAGGTATTTCTAAAAGATCTAGCCTCTCTGCTTTAAATGCTTTTTTTACATCATCACGGACATGACTTCGATGACCATCAACGAATATAATACTCTTACTTTTAAAAAAACCATTTGGTCTTGATCGAATAGCTTGTGGTATATAAGTAGAAATCATTAGATCACCTTTCATATTTGCATGAGGTGCTGCTGCGACAATGATATCTTGTGGAAATATGCTTCTGGGCTTTTTTTTTAATTTAAATATCACTATAGGCAGAAGTTTTACTCCAGTAGCCCAAAACTACAATAAAACGCAATTTATCACTTCCTGTGGTTTTGATTGGTACTTCACAAACACCTTGAAAATCTATTGTCGAGTTCCAAGGCATGTCGAACCACATAGGCGTTTCATCAAAAGAGATAATAAATTGTTTTTCAATAACATTTGTTTTTTCACGTAAAACATCAAGAAAGTCTCTAATAACTAAAAGCATATTTTTAGGAAATTTTTGCACAATTTGTGTTCGGGTACGTTTCACCAAACTATGTTGTTTTCTAAAACGATCACACCAGCTACGCGAAAATTTGGCATCCCTAATATCTAGGGTCTTTCCTAACTCCTTTGCCTTTTTCCTAATCATGGACGTTGTAACCGCAAGTTTTTCTTCTCTCTTTTTTTTAATATAATCCACCAATTCCTTTTCTAACCCAGGATACATTGCTTTTCGACCACAACTACTAAGAACACGTGTTTGATCTATATTTATATCTTTATTTTCTTTAAGAGCCTCAAGCTTTGACTTTTGTTGTCTCTATTCTTGAATCTGCCTTCGGTCGACTTTGTAAAATATTGATACACGACAATTAGATGTTTCTTCCGCATAAGCGATTATATCAAGTTTAAACACGATAGTATAACTGCGATTTTTGTGAGTGTGATCCATTTTGTTAAATGAAGTAAAAATTGTACGCGAAACAAAAAAAATAAGATAAAATTTAAATATATACCGTGATCGTGTAGTATAAAAAATCTCTTGATAAAAAAAAAAAAGTCTAATGAATACTTCATATTTATTCTTTTTAGCTTTAATTGCTTCAAGAATAACTATCATCAAACGTTCAATTAGTGCTACCTTTATCCTAGCAAATTTCTGATAATAAATTGTTATGGTTATTCTTTTTGATTTTTTTTTAATACTGGAATATAATATGTGAATGTTTTATATTTGATTTTTTCAACCTTAATGATAATTCATGCTAAAGTTATAACAATGATTAGAATTTCCTATACTGGTAGATTTTTGATGATAAACAAATGTTTTATTTATATCCTTTTTTATACTGTATAAAATTAGAACTATAATGTCTTATAGTGTTGCGTAATGATGCCAAAGAACAAAGAAAAATAAGGACATAAATTTGCAGGCGATACTTTATATATGTGCGGGTTTTAAAAAATAAATAATTCGCTTTTTAGGACCTATTCAGCAGTTCATGTATTTATATACAAATTTAGGGACAGCAAGCCTTTATTTAGTTTAGTGAATTATGTATCAAATGATATAAAAGCTACTAAACTAAATAAAGGCTTGCTGTCCCTAAATTTGTATATAATACATAAACTGCTAAATAGACTCTAAATAGGCCCTTACTATTGCTACATAGAAGTTCAACAATAAGTTAATTGTTCCTCTATACGTATACAATATATATATATATATATATTTATATATTTATATATATTAAGGTTTAGATTTTCAGTGCCAATACAGGATAACTACTTGTTTATACTTACAATTAATATAATTTTAGAAAATTATTTGTCGCTAAGTTATGTACTTCTCTATTTAAAGAGATAGAGGTTTTTTGATTTTCTGATAAATATTTATATACGGCACATGGGTGCTATTTTGAACATCTTATACATATATGCATAAAAATCAGGTTACCTCAAAATAGCGCACATGCGCGCACTCAAAATAGCGCGCAGGTGATTGAAACACCGCACAGGTACGCGTTATTTTGCAGTAATACAATATATTCATCTTTTTCAACACCAATTCCATTTTTATAACAATTTCTAACATGAAACATTCCAATAGAATTACCCATTTCTGCAGACCTTTGATAACAGACAAATGCTTTATGTTCATTTTTTTCAACTCCAATACCATTTAAATAACAATATCCAACTTGAAACATTCCTTCAGAAACACCAATATTAGCAAACTTTTGATAATAAATGAAAGCTTGATGTTCATTTTTTTCAACTCCAATTCCATGATGATAACAATAACCAATATTAAATGTTCTATTGGCATTACCTATATCAGCAGCCTTTTGATAATAATATAATGCCTTCTGCTCATCCTTTTTAACACTAAATCCTTTTTTATAACAACAACCAAGATTAAAATCCCATTAATGTTTCCCATTTCTGCAGAATCATGATAATTAATAAATGCCAATTTCTCATTTTTTTTAACTTCAATTCCTTTCTCATAACAATATCCAACTTGAAACATTCCAACAGAATTACCCAAATCTGCAGATAATTGATATTGTATGAAAGCTTTTTGTTCATCTTTTTCTACCCCTATTCCATTTTGATAAAAATGTTCAATACAAAATATAGCATTAATATTCCCCATCTTAGCCAATTTTTTCAAAACGAATAAATCTCTCATGATGCTCATCTTTCTCAACTCCTGTCTCAGATACATTCTTAAAACAATATATTTCTTCAGAATCGCTTATATCAGCAAATTACTAGCAAAAAAAAAAAAAAAGTATTTTGTTATAACTTTCAGACAATCTTCTTTTATTTGATATTTTGCCCGTATGAGTCTAACTAAATACATTTTCACATGCCATATATCAAAAATTTGATAAAATATAGTGTTCCTATCCATAAACCATTTATTAATTGTCTATTAAATATCTGAGATCTAAATAGATAATTAGTTAAAACAGACTAATAGATGGATAATCGAATAATTGATGGACTTACTTGACATAAGTAATCAACAGTATAAATCATTTGACAATTACAATTTCTAAGTTAATCAGCAATAAAATTCTATTTTTATCTGGGTGAAAATAGAATTTCTAATTTATTGTGATTACCTTAAAATTTGTAATTCTTAATACATCAGATAATTCAGTTGAATTTGTTTGGATATCCGGTTTAATGAGATGAATACCCGGATATAGTATGTCGGATAAATAGATGGCTAGATAAATATACATATTATTGTTGGTATTAGCATTAGTACGTACGTACATACATATGTTATCCTCTCTGTTCGGCCTTTGAATTATGATTTTCAGGCGATCTTCTTTTATTTGATATTTTGTCTGTATGAGCCTAACTAAATGCATTTTTTTCACATGTTATAAAGTCTTTTAGAAACAAATGTTTATTGTAATAGTCTTCATCCAAGTAAAACCAAATTAGTATTTTATAATATGTGTATCAATATAAAAAATTAATCTAAATTATACAATGTTTAATATTCATAACTGTATATATATAAATAAGAACTGAGTTATCATGTGGAATTATTGCTGATTGGGGATCCTGGATAAAGCAATTGTTTCTTATTCATATTAACACCTGATAATGGTGCTTTTACAGCCTAATTAAACTATAAGTAGAGATGCTAATTGGTAGAAGTTTTCTCGATCAATCATATGATCGATTATCTATAAAATATTCAAATGTTTGATTGGTCAAATTATGATCGATTAAAAATTAGTAATCGATCCAAATCTACAAATTATTTGATCGATTTTATTATCGATCCTTTAATCGCTTCGCTTTTTATAATGCTTTGAAAAATATTACGTTATGTTGGAGAATTAAGTTTTAATCATGTTTCATAGCCATATGAATAATTTAAATTTAGAAATAAGTTAGGTATATACGTTGATTTTTTTTCAAATATAGGTGACAGTAAAATGAAGACAAGGTTTTTTTTGATAATCCGTGACATCTGAGTAGATTCCCTTTCTAACACAGTAATAATATGAATGATAATAATAATAATATGATTAATAATAATAATAATACAAATGATAATAATAAAAAATATATATATATAGTCTGATATTAAAGGTTGTTGCTTACCATTCCATAGATCAATTAATTGATCTATTAAAGGTGCCAAATAATGGTTTAGTTGGTATAATTTGGGCTCATTGAGACCGGGTATTAACGCCAACATGAGAATGTTTGATGGCTTAAATCACTCATCACGTGAAAGATTACAAACAACTGCATATATGGCTTCAACACTATACTGAGAGTTATTGAACAGCTAGAACCAATCTAGATTAATCATTAAACCCAAATTGCTATCTGATAGGTCCCTCTGAAAGAATAGTAAATCTTCATTTGGGTCTTGAAATGTCTTCTAAATTCTTCCATCATATATGTTAGTAAGCTTTTCGGGACCATTACACCTCTCTGCCCACTTTCTACAAGACTCTTCAAAACCCTTTTGGTTATACAATAATTGTAGTTGGTGTTTTAAAGAGACTATTAGAAATATTAATGATAGTTGATATATAATTCTATTGCTTATAGGTACTTTTTTTGCAACAGAATTATTGCAAGGACGTCTTTGATTGGTCTTAAAAAAAAAATGAAAAAAAAATTTTTAATTTTTTTTTTAAAAAGAGAAAAAAAAAAAAAAATATTAACCATTGGATGGTTCAGAAGGTCTTGGAAGGTGCAATAGGTTACATTAGAAACTATATTAGGTTTATTAGTTAACACGTCATTTATGTTGTATAATTTACAACATTTCTCACATGTTGCATATTTAATCATATGAGCACAGATACCAAGAGCCTTATGCGCCATATTTAGTGAAGTAGGAAAAGAGAAATATTTTTCTTCATTCTCAAGAATCAGCAGATAATGAAGGAACTTCACCAAAGAATTAGTTTCAATTTCGGATTGCTGATATCTCTTTTGGTTTTTAAAAACCCAAAAGACAACTTACAAAAAACCTTTTTTTTAAAATAATTATAATAATAATAATAATAAATAAATAAATAAATAAAATAAAATAAATAAATAAATAAATATATATAAAACAACCTTCATTTGAATCTACTAGTTTTATAGGTATCTCTATATTTTCATATGCTTCCGGTGAGTCAAAGTCAATTTCTTGGTCGGTTAATTCTTTCTTTTCAAAGTCTAAAGAATCTTTGATTAAATTTTCCCCTTCATCAAAAAATAAGTCACCTTCGATAATAGGGTATTGTGATTTCTCTTTCCTCCAACTGGCCTTTTGCCTTTTTTAGATTGACTTATAATAATAAAACTATAATATTCTTCTAATGAAGAAACAGCAGAATATTGTCGGAGCTATTGGTTTGTATGTCTATTTCTGGAAGGTCAAGGTCCACTTCTAGAAGGTCCATTGTTGCTGCTACTTTGCTTGAAAATTTTCCAATATCAAGATAATTTCTTGCCAGAATTTTCTTTTTACTATATAAGCTTTTCTTGTTTGAGAGTCAACAAGTTTACTTTTACAAATATCGCAATTGCAAGATCTAAAGTTGCAATTTTTTAAATTATAGTTGTTTGACTTTTCGATAGTCTTTTTGACGATAGAATTTCTTTGTTTATAATCTATTATATAAGATTAAAAAAAATAATAAGGTATGAAAATATTGTATATGACTTAAATAATTTATGATAAAAGAATATAAGCAAAAGAATATATAAGCAAAAAGAATATATGAGCAAGAATAAGAACTAAGAAGGTAACTTTATTTATATATGATTCGAATTTTCAATAGACTTATTAGAATGCCAATATGACTATAAGACTTTGAGCTATTATCATATAAATGACAAATATACTTTTTGTTTTGATAATTATACTTTTGTTTTTTGTTAATACTGTTAATGCTTAATGATCGGGTTTTGAATTTTATAAAAAAATTAAACATACTGATATTTTTAATATAAACAAATATAAATATACTATACACTCTTTCTGACGATCATCTGGACTATATTTTTCGAAAAACTTTTTGACTAAAAAACAGTAACATACTGCAAGAAAAATGTAAGATATAGGAAAAGGGTGTAAGAAGAACTGCACTTGTCGTTTAGAGATAGTTCTCATATACTACCTGCTAACAAGCTTAAAGTTTATTACTTATAGCAGCATAGTACTTGTTGTTTAGAGATAGTTCTCATATGCTATCTGCCAACAAGCCTAGAGTTTATCACTCACCAAAAAAACTTAGTACTGTGCAAACTTGTGAAACACCTGTTGATGTCTTTAGAACTCACACTCATTTGAAGAAGTGCCAGTGGTCTCTTTTGTGTTTTTCGCTTTTTGCTATTCTTACTAAAAATTTTAACAAAAAAGTGGGCATTTTAGCTCACCCCTTCCAAAAGATTGGCATTGTTTACACCTATCTAATTCAGACAAACTTAGTAGAATGCAACCACGTGTTTGTTTTGTTTATTAATACAGTGCTACGGTATGAGGAAGAGATCATTGCCCCCGTTTAGGAGATACCCAAGTTGAGTCGGTGCCCGGAATGAGTCCTAAAAGCTAAACCAAAGATTTACAACTAAGATATAGTAATTAGTTGCAATTATTATATAATTTTTATCTTTATGCCTGGCACAGGCTATAATAATATATTATGGCTACTTTCTTTTTTTTTGCTTTTTTTATCTTTGTTTATTTATATTAGACTATTTTAGGAATTTTAGTTTAGTTTTTGTTTTTTTTTATCACTGTAAGGCGTTTTTTTCTAAAATGTTTATGTCTTTCGTAAACATGGCTTTATATTTTTACTTTTATATACGAATAAGGGTTTTATTTGTGTTGTCGGGCTTAGATGAAAGAAGTCTGAAAGAAGAGGTGGTAGTCATGATGGGCGGCAAGGTCTATTGTTAAAAGCCAGATCATATCCAAGTACAGGAGGGGTCCGGAAAAAGAGAAATCTTGCTATAGCAAGTCAAACATAGGTACCAATTGAAGTAACCGGGTTAGTTTTAACTTGTAATTTAGGTAACATTAGGTTTAATGCTATGGCGCTTGTCGTTTAGAGATAGTTCTTATACGCTATTTGCTGACAAGTTAAGAGTTTATCACTTACCTTCTTAAATGCAACTTAGTGTAAAATTTTACTAGTCTAGAAGACTCATACAAAGCCTAATAAAGTTAAAGCATGACTGCCGAATTTATAAAAAAAAAAAAAAAAATATAAACAAATATACAGTAATTAAAACAAATAAACTATAAAGGTATAAATATTCCAGTAGGCCTTTCATTTATCTTTATGTAGACAAATTAAACTTTAATAATATGAATTTAATTTCCAATAACAAATTAACCTCACACTACGTAACAAAGAAAAGTATCAAATAAACAATAAAATAAAGATATCAATATCTCTGGTAGGTTTTTTGTTTATTTTTATTAAACTTTAATAATATAAATTTAATTTCTGATAACAAATTAGCCATACACTAATGGCAAAAAGTATCAAATTGGCCTTTCAAAAGTGGACCTTAACCTTCTGAAAATGGACATGCAAACTAATATGAGAAATAATTGACTTTATGCCCTTCTTAATTTGTAGATTTACCATAATAGCTTTGACAATGATTCTGCTATTTCTTTGTTTGAAGAATATTATAGTTTTATTAGTAAAAGTCAATTTAAAAAAAGCAAAAGGCCGGTTGAGGAAAGAGGAAATCACAATACCCTATTATTAAAGGTAACTTATTTTCTGATGAAAGAAAAAATTTAATTGAATCTAAAAAAGGCAAAAAGCTAGTTAACTATAAAGGTATCAATATTTCTGGTAGGTCTTTTGCTTATTTTTATATAAACATTATAATATAAATTTTATTTTTGAGTTATACTAACAAAAATAAAATTCAGAAATTTCAAAAAGTATCAAATTCTATAAAGGCATCAATATTCTGGTAGGTCTTTTGTAAATTTTTATATAAACAAATTAAACTCGCATGTTACGAGTTTATTTCCCAATGACAAAATTAGCTACGAGATTGTTAAATAAACTATAATGTTGTCAGTATTCTAATAAACAAATAAATTTATATAATATGAATTTTAATTTTAATATTATTTACTACATATATATATATTATGCAATGTCTGATTAAAAATGAAATAAGTATTGTCAAGGAAAACCTGTCATCAGAATTTTAATTATATTTGGTACCAGATCCAATTTATATAATTTAATATGAAATTGTATCTAATACAAAAATATAATTGAAATCCTATTAACAGGTTTTCTTTTGATAGCACTCAAATAAGATCCGACAAAAATCTATAAATAAGTTATGCTTTAGGCATACATGAGCAAATCTTACTCTTTTGCTCGAAAAAAAATATATTATACTTTTTTTTCAATATATGTTAGTTAATTAAAATTTTTTTTTTTGTTCATACTTCATTTAATAATTATTAGTCAATTGTTATTCCATTTTAGATACTAAATATTTCACAGAAAAAAGATATATAAGTAATGTTTTTTTTGCTCTTCGCTTCTTTTAATAAATAAACTGAACAAACGATATTTCAATTAAAAAACAATTTTGCAATATTTTTTTTTTTTGCTTTTTGAAACAACCGATATCTCATTTAAACAAACTTTTTGTTCTTTTTTTTTTGATAAAATATATAGAAAAAAATCTTATAAAATCAATATAGTGCCTAAATATCGTTCTGTTTCTCTGTCTTCTCATAGCAGCCATTGCTCAACACCAATGCCTCTACAAAAAGGTCGTTCTACGACACCACAATAATTGAATAAATGCCATCAAAGCCGAAGTTACAGATTCAGGTTTAGGTTTAGATCTAGGTCCAGATCTAGGTTCCCATCTTACAATAGAAGCTATAAATGTTCACGTTATTGTTCTAAAACTCACTTCAAAAAAAATTCAGGTAATTTTAAAAGTTATTTTTTATTTTTTATAAAGTTTTTTGATAGATTAAGCTTTTTATAAATCGATATATCTAACAAACTTTTTTATAAAAATTAATTTTTTAAAACAAGCATTAAATTTTTTAATTAACGAAGTTAAAGATTTTATAGCACAAACATCAAGAGCAGGAACTCTAGCTGTACCTCCAGATAGAGGTAATAGTACTCTTGCTATATATTCCAATGATATTTATAATATAAGTGACACTGAAGATGTGGCTAGTACTACCAGACTTTCCTGTCTTTTAATAATATTTGGCTTTTTGACCTTGAAAAGGATCTAGTTGATTTTAATGTTCAAAAAAAGAGTTAACAACAATCAACTACTACTACTACTACTACTATTACTACTCACCAAAAAGGAAAAAATAAGCAACCAGATAATGGTAAACCTAATAATAATAATTGGCAAAAACTATTATTAAGCCCGGAACCACCCTCCAGATATAAAAAAAAGGAACGAGTATTGTTGCAAGACATGGATGAAGGGCAATATAAACTGTTTTATATATGTAATATTTTAATTTTTAAATGTTGGTTTAATGAATGAATGTCTAATTTCTGATTTATTAATTGTTTAATATAGGATGAGGTAATCCAAATTTTAAATGGCCTTGATAATAATCTGAGTATTGATGAAACAAAAAAATAGTCAGATATATCTCGGCACATAAATAAAAATATTATACCAGCTATTGATAAAGGCTTGGACAGTCAGTTTAGATATAATTTAGATGAAATAAAGTATATTCTACAAAGCCTTCACCACCATCGATGCGAAAAATGGCAGATCAGCAAGATCTGGAAAAGGCAAGATTTGATAAAAGACGTAAAGAAATTAATATACATTGTTGCAAAGTAAGTTTTTTTTTTTTTTTTTTATACAATATAACTATTATTTTATCAGTATTGCTTGGAAAATTTTGATTAGTTAATTAGATCAAAACAATTATGTACTCCAAAAATAACCATTTGCTATAATTAATTTATAGAAAATAAGACGATGTGTCTAAGGGTTTAATCATATAGTTAATACCAAAGATAAAAACCTCATAGAACTTGCTTCTTCTATTAGTTGGAATGATTTTAAAGATGATCTCGAAGATATATTGAACAAAAAAGGCTTCTACTCAGATAAAGTCTTGGAAACAGATATTGAATGAACGGAATCTGAAAAACGAATGAAAATTTGCCCAGATTATAAAAAAAAAGATGATTATCATATGATTTGGGTTTACGACAAACCATGAAGGTCTCAAAGGGTAAGTAATTATTATTATATTGCTATTAGTTAAATTTTTATAATATTTTTTTTTATTTTTTTATTATTTTATTATAATCAGGTTAAAAAAATCCTTCGACTTGCTGATGATACGGGTGAAAAAATTTCACATGTTAAATATTTACAAAAACGATAGTATTGTAACACAAATTAGGCAAATAAATCAAAACCACCACTCGATATTCCGGATTGGTCAATTTCAACTTCTTATATTTTGGATAAAGAGGCCGATGATAAAGAGGAAGTTGAAAGCAATAATACAAGTCGAAGTAGCAAAAGTAGTGTTAATATAAATAGAAATAGAAGTGGTAATAGCAATGGTGGAAATAATGGTGAAAATAGTGGCAGAAATAGTGGTAGAAGTAGAAGTAGAAATGAAAATGATCGTGAAAATGAAAATGGCAATAAAAATAGAAATAGTAGTGAAAATGAAAGTGATAATGTCGACGAAGAAGAACTTTAAAGAAAAAATTTCTCTAGATCAGCAATGCTTAAATTTAGAAAATAATATTTTTTTTTGCTATAGTAATATGTAAATATATAGCTATAATCAGCTAGTTTCAACTCTTTCTGATGATTACCTGTACCAAAAAATCCAAACACATTTTTTGTAAAAAATACAATAGTATTTAGTAAAACACAGAGAGCATATCTAGAAGATATAAGTCAGCAGTTGTTATTTAGAGGTAGTTCTCATATGCTATCTGCTAACTTCTTCAGAGTTTATCACTCACCACATGCATAGCACTTGTTGTTTAGAAGTAGTTCTTATATGCTACTTGCCGACAAGCCCAGAGTTTATCACTCACTGAAAAAAATAGTATAGATGCTCCACTCCTTTTCTAAAAGAAGGTTTAGGAGTTGTTGAGTCTTTACATGGATGTAACTACTTTCCTTGGGTGCAAGTGGTCTTTTCCTAGATGTTTTTCGCTTGGCCGGTCTTCTCCAAAATTTTCAACAAAAAGTGAGTGATTTGGTTTACTCCCTCCAAAAGATCGGTATTGTTTACTTTCCAAATTTAGACATACCCAAGAATGCAACCACGTGCCTTGTTTATTGGTAGATACAATACGTGATGTAATCTATGGATACGAGTCCTCCATGTGACTGGGATCGGGTTTTTGACAAAAGAGGCATCCGGAGGTGGCCAGTAGCTGGATAAAAATTTGTTAGATTTTATAGTTGAGATATACAAACATTGCAGTTGTTATAAAATTTTTTCTTAAACCTAACATGGGTTATAATAGTGTACTTTTTTTTTTTCATTTTATTTGTACTATTTCTTGATAGAGGTAGTTCTTCTCTTTGTTGGCCCTAGTGATACCACCGAAATTGATTTTCAAAAGGCCTATTTCGTCTCCATTAGAGCAAATTAAAATTTTTTATAAGAAAGAGCAAATAAAATTTAAATATTTATACTTCTTATAATTTCATCTATTCAAAAAAAGTATCAAAAAATTTTATCTTTTAAGTAAAATAGATCAAAAACTATTTCGTCTTCAAATTTTAATTTTGGGTTTTTAAATCTAAAATAATTTCATTGGCATGTATAATACTGACCTTACAGCAACTTTATTAGATCCAAGACTTAAAAAAATGTATCCTTGGTCTAATCATATAAAGGAAAAAACAATTAGAATATGCTATGAAGAATTTAACAGTATTGCCAATGAAATGCTCATACAAACTATACCTTCTAATACTTCAACTAATTACTTTGCATCAATTTTTGATGATGATGATAATAATAACAATAGCTTATCTAATGAACCAGACAAATACTTAGACATTAGTAAAGTTTCTGTTGCCCCACCAGGAACTCAACCCTTAACATGGTGGAAAGAGCAAGAAAAAATTTTTCTAAATCTAAGTAAATTAGCAAAAAATACTTATCTATACCTGTCACTTCAGTGCCAAGTGAGTGTCTATTTTTTGATGTGGGTAATCAAGTAATTGCTAAACAAGTGTGTCACAAATATTGTTTCTAAAAAGAAATTATAATTTAATTAGTATATCCAGTCCCTTTTTTTAGATTTAATGCTAAGGTTTATTGGTTGTCTTTTCCATAAATTTTCGTGCAAACTAAACACAAAGCATGTCGGACAAGCATTGGAACGAAAATTTAATAACATTGACATTATTGTTATAATAATTGGTCATAATAGCTTTTATTATTTTTATTATACAGTGTAGGACAGCATAAATCAGCACCTTTTTATATATATTTTCTAAAATTTGTTATAACATTAAAATAAAATAAAATAATCAAAAACTATTCTAACTAATTAATGGCTTTAAGCTTAAACTACAATTTGGTTAGAATAGATTTTTACTTCTTAAAAAAATTTAAATAGTTATAATAGTTTAAAGTTTATAGTAGCTTGAAAATTTGGCCACTTATATTAAAAAACATAATAAAAAAAATAAAAAACATAATAAAAAATCAAAAACATAACAAAATTTTAAATTATTAGCCAATCAAAATTTAGTATTTTGTCTTAAATTTGGCCACTTTGAAAAAAAGTTGCTGGTTTATAGTGTCCCGCACTGTATAATGGATCATGCCGAAATCACTAACTTAACCGAATCGGCCAAACAATCATTCGGCTAATTTTTATCAGGTGTTT
>CAJVPY010001864.1:0-17922 GCA_910591965.1 Dentiscutata erythropus | reverse complement strand
GAAAAAGAATATATAACGAAGACATTCAAAGCAGCACAAGTGCGAAAAAGAAAGAAACAAACTATATAAAAAATGCAAAATTGAATTTCAATGAAAGTGATAAGGAATTGCTAATGCAATGTCATAATCAAAAAGAGAACTACAAATTCTTATTAATCTTCTCCAAAAGCGGAACATCAGATCATGGTGCTGAGGATACAGCTAAACTAATATCTCTAGCTAAAAGTTTTAGCAGTATAAATATAGAGACAGAACAGCAAATAACTATTGATAAAAAGCAAAATGTAGATAATCAATCTAACTTTAAAGAAGAGGATTAGGAAAAAAAAGATATACATAGCTCGATATGGGCACATGGAAACTTATCGCCCCAAACAAGCATCTAGTAAATAAAACCAAATACTATAAAGAGAAGAGAAATTTAGAGTTATATTCTACAATCTGGGATTTACTTTTCGGAGTAAACCTAGCAAGAATCAAAAGATGTTTTAATCAATATAGAAGAGTAGAATTATTAGAATGGCATACATTGAAAAGATTAGTAGCAGCATATATAAAAATCACTTGCAGAAGCGAAGAACAAAAGCTAAATCTACAAAACACATGGGCTATACATTTTGAAGAAGGAAAGATAAGCAGATCCACAGCAAGTAGATTTGATGTCAATAAGCTAGAATTAAGAAAAGAATATAGATTGATGCTTAGAAATATTCCTAATCAGGTGCTTGAATTGGTTCTGCTTAGACAACTGAGAAGGTTTAAAGTCAAGATGGTTTTTAAGCTCACTAATAGAAATAATAATCCAAGTGGAAATGCTCTAGTCTACTTTTCGTCATTAGAAGACCTCAAATCAGCAAAGGCATCAGTTCCATATTACTTTTACAACAGACTAGAGTGGAGTGAAAACAAGTATTACGATTCAGTTAAAAATACTAGCTCCAAAGAAAACCAAAACATAACAGACATAAGTGAAAGTCACAATAGTTTATACTTAATAAATCAAGAGGCATATTGTGGATAGAGTTTGAAAAGGAGAAGATCATCTAGTAATAACAATGGTAGACAAAGAAGAAACAACTTCAGATCTCGCAGTAACACCAAAAAGCCACTTAGAAGAATAGAGAACAATAGATTAAATAGTCAGAATTACTTACTGAATCAAGTAGCAACTAGTGCAAATAAAATAGAATTAGATAATGCAAAAGAAAAGAAAATCAAAAGAAAAGATTTAAGAAATGGTTCCTCTAATGTCTTAGAGCTTCAAAGCAGTATCCTAGAACAAATCCTAAACAGACTCCAAAAAATCAAAGAAAAGCAAGGGGCCATAAGCCCCAATCTCTTCTAAAAGGCACTACAGGCGTATCAATGAAATTAAACAAGCAACACAGCTTGACAGAGCAATTACCACTTAAGATAACTACAAATGCCCTAGATCGTAAATTAAAGTTAGCATGCTATAACATCAATGGACTTAAATCAAACAATCATAAACTCTTACATTTAGTAGATTGGGCAAAAGAGAAAGAAATAGATATTATAGGAGTCATAGAAACAAATATCTCAGAAAGAGAAGATCAATACATTCTTATATCTGAGTACCCATTTAAAAGTTATTAAACAGGCTCATGCCCTAACAAAAAGAAAGGTTTAGAAGTAGGAGTTCTTGTTGGAGGAAAAATCCACAAATATACAGGAAACTTTAAAAAGCACAATAAATTTCTATTAGAGTTTTATATAATATTAAAACACTTAAAACTAGCAGTATTAATTCTATACCTTCCACCAAATGATGAAAATCAAATCAAAATAATTCAGTAGCAGGTCGAAGAAATATATCTTAACAGAGCATTAAATTTTGAGGTAATAATTATGGGAGACTTCAACTATATAACATTACCAGAACTCGATAAACAGAGCTCTAGTAGCAAAGTTATATACAAAAAGCTTCCACTATATGAATAGATGTTAAGCTAGAAAATTGTAGATACTTTTTGTCATTTAAATCCTGAGACACAAGCCTATACATGGACAAATAGTAACACAGCCACACAGATTGACCAAATTTGGATTTCCGAAGGTGTAGTGGAAAATTTATATAAAGCAGAAATTCTAGATATGGACTGTATAACAGGAAGCGACCACAACACAACTTTAGTGAACTTAAACAGCAAAAATAATATACAGAATCAAGCACATAATACTATTAAGAGCAAGAAGTTTTATTTAAAATTTTTATACAAAAAAGCTACAACTGAAGATTAGAATGACTACAAATCCTCACTGCAGTGCTTTTTCGACAAATATGCATCCTCATTAATTGCATTAAATAAAGACATCAGTATAATATCTCAACAAAACATAGATTATATTTGGGTTTCTATCGAAACAGGAATATTATATGCCACCAAAAAGAATATTCCTTTTAAAAAAATACCAAACACAATAGAAAACTCAATACTGGTTAAAAAGAAAAATGCAAACTCGCCTTTACATAATGACATGATTAATATCAGTAAAATCTGCCAGGAGTTTAAGAAAATAGCAGGAGAGAACAAAGAGCAAAAAGCTGTATTGGCAGTTTTAGAAAAAAGAAGACAAGAAATTAGATCGTTACTATGCAGAATAAATTTTAGACATGAAGTAAATATAGCATTAGATAAATTGGCATCAATAGAAGATTGGGTTCAAGACATAAAGAGGTGGCTGTATATTTTCAACCAAAAATGAGCAATAGTACTTGAAAAACAAAAGAGCAAAAGAATCAGAGAGTTTACTGATCGATGCTACCTCATGATTCAAGATGAACAGAGAAAAATGTTAAAGAGCATACTGGATAAGCTGTATTTAAAGACCAGGCTAGACAGAATATTAGAGAAAATCAATAATGATTTCTAGTTATATACGAACCCAGAAGATGTCTTAACCAAAACTCATAATTTCTTTCAAGATCAATACAACAAAAGCAGCCCAGATTTAAATCTTCTTACTCCAAAATAGAAAAAGATATATGAGCCACAACCAGAGATAAACGAGACTTGATATACAAGCTTAGAGAATAATATTTTAGAGTCAGAATGGCATAATATGCTTAAGAAGCTTAAAAACAATACAGCACCTGAAATATCAGGAATTGGTTATGTATTAATTAAACAAGCAAATTAGCTAACACATGATTTCTTTAGAAAATTTGGTTCACTATGTTTAAAATCTGGCAAAATTCTGACTAAATGGAAATGTAGCCAAATATACCCTATATCAAAGTTAAATAAATGGAATAGTACGCTAAACTCTTTAAGACCAATTGCACTTTTAGAAACATTTCGCAAGTGTGTAATGAAGATTCTGGTAATGTGTCTCTCAGAAATTATAACAAAAAATTCAATTCTTAAAAGACCAAATTTTGCAGGCTTACCCAGAGATGCGACATCTAAGGCGATATATATACTTAGCAGTATTGCAAAGGATGCAAAAGAACAAGACAAAGAACTATGACTTTTGTTCCAGTACATGCAAAAAGCATTTGACTTGGTCTCGCTCCAAATGCTTAAATTGGCAATAGAAAGAATACAAATCCAAAGCACTTCGATAAATTTTATTATCATCTTATTTAAAGAAAAGAAAACTAAAATTCTAACAGCAGTAGGCCCTACAGAGAACATTATAGCATTAGATAGTATTGAGCAAGGAAAAGTGCTATTTCTGCTAATATGGAGAATATTTTATAATCCATTGATACATAGAGTTCAAAGCAATACAAAACTAGGATACACAGTGCTTATAAAAGAGCTACTCAACCTAAGCCAAAATACTTTTAAAGAAACAAGATTTTGCCAAGCAGCCCTAGCTTACACAGATGATACAACTTGGATAGCTAATAGTAAATCGCAACTAGAGACAACTCTCAGGATTGCAGAAGAGTTCTATACAATAAATAATATAAAAGTAAACCCAAAAAAGTCAAAGCTAATAGTAATCAATCTGTCTAAAAGTGCAAATAATAAAAATATAGTATTAGCAAAAGAAAAAGTTGAGGCTAAAAAAAGCAAAACACTTACAAATTTTCTAGGAGTATGGTTGAGCAGTAAAGCCCAGTCTACCTCGATCAAAAAAAAGGCCAAACTTTTAGTCCAATTGACTATTAGGACAATTAAAAACAAAAAGCTTATGCTAAGCTAATTGATTTACTTGAACAATATGTACTTAATTCCAAAGCTATGTTATATGCTGCAAGTATCTAACCTCTCTAAGAATGCTTTAGATTCAATACATTAACCTATAATTAGATTAATAAAGAACAAGATCGAGCTACTCTGTACAACAAGCAACTTTTTATTAGCATATAGAAATTTAGAAAATTGTAAATTTCTTTGGCAAGAGCTTTTAACACAAAAAATAACAGATCTTTAATATAAATTAAATAGCTCAGATCGAGATAGTCAATTAGCAAAAATTTGAATAAAGCAAGGCTTGTTGAATGCAAACATTATTAACAAAAGCTGGATTTTTGAAGCAGACCCGATATTGACCTTGATCTGGAAAAATAATATAATATACTCAATACTATACAAGGCAAAAGATTTTAATATAAGTATCCAACCTGTTATCGATCAATAGCATTTTCAAGAAACTGGTCCACAAATCAGAGAAGTCATAGATGCAGCTCTCTTTATTAAGTCGCATAAGAATTTAAAAAATCTGGGTATTATATTCTGAGATCAACTTTTAGACAAAGAGGGGAAAAGACTTCTAACATGGCAGCAGCTCAAAATAGCAAAAAGCAAAGCCAAAGCAGGGCAAAAAGCGAAGTGGTTTTTAGTTATAGAAAACATTTTACTAAAGAATCATATGAGCAGAAAAATCAAAAAAATATATCAAACACCAAGACCAAACATTCTTGCACCAATAATGCCAACAGTGCCAATCTCATCAGATAACAGGAAAAGGAAATGAATCTTGTTAAACAAAAAAAATAAGGATTTAGAGATAAGAAAAATGATTAAAAAAGGCAAAAGCAAAATTTTCACAGAACACTAGTCAACAAAAGAAAATAGTTTAATATCAGGATACGTTGAAGTAGAGCAAGTTGCTGAAACAACGTCACCTGAGCAGAATGAGAAATATAGTTGGATCAATCAAAACAACGTGATTATAGTAATTTCAAAGCCACTACAAAAGGAGAATCAAAAACAGATCTCTAGATACAAAGATATTCTGTCTAGTAAAATTAACAAGTATAAGACTTTAAAACTTGGTAATAAAGAAAGGTTACTTTGTGGGTTACAGAGCATGGAATTATTAGATAAACAGCTGATATTAGATCAGAATTTCAATATAGATCTGGTAAGTAATTTAAGATTTTAATATTAGTAGTGATAGAAATAACTTTGGGTTTATATAGATGGGTTACTAATTTGTGAAATAGGTAGTTGTAGTATGGGTACAGGTGGATGAGAAACAAGAAAGGTTATTATAGGAGGGTTTCGCAAAATTAGAGAATTGGTCTTCATTGACAAAGCCCAAACTTATTGCAATCTGGCTAGCTTTTTTCACCATTCCGACAAATGGTAATATGTGGATCTTTTCAGACAGTTCAGTAGTGATTGCCAGTATAGAAAAAATTAAGAGTGAATGGAGATTCAACAAAATCTTCAAAGAAAAGAACTGGGATATTTTAATCAAAATAGCAGATTTTATTAAAGCGAAAGAGATTAACGTAAAGCTCATAAAGATCAAGAGTCATAGCAACAACAAGTGGAATGACAAAGCAGATGCTTTAGCAAAAAAAACCACGTCATTATTACATTCAATGAACATTCGCTTAGACTTAAAAACAAGAATTTTATTCTCGCTTTTTTGGGGTAATCATAGAATCAAAAAGTCAACTAGACCTACCCTTAAAAAGATCTTTGAAACTTGGAACGGTACAAACTGGCGACTAACAGAATTAATCAGAGCCATAGAACCTGAAACGGGTAACCCCAAATTAGATTGGTATATATACTGAAAAAGAATTAAAAAATTAAATAGAGCTAAATGTAACACGCTGCAGAAAAGTAAAAAACTCGCAACACAGTTAAAATGCTCCTCAGGAAACTTACCAGTGCTTAGAATCTTGGTAACAAAAAGACCAGATATCTATACAAGTAGCAATTGTATAGTATGCAATAACAGCACTGCAGAAACCCAGGATCACTTGGCAGAATGTTCTTATTACAAGATAATATGGTACCACATCGAAGGCACAGTAGTCGATTTAGTATGGTCCAAATTCACGAATGAGGAAAAATATCTTTGTTCAAAAAGACTTCTTCATGAAATTTTAATTGGGGTTATAGAAGTCGATAAAACTGAAAAAAGAAAGTTATAGATTAAGGGCCTATCTACTATTAACTCTTTTGACAAAATCAAGAATCTTTTAATTTCGATGAAAAAGACTGCAGATTCGATAAAACTTGCTATGCATATGATCTGGAATAGATTTTATGACTTTATATGGAAAGACAGATGCATTAAGGTCAACGAATAGGAAAAAGAGCAAAACATAAAGAAGAAGGACAAGAGAAAATTGACTGATAAAGAAAGCAGTAAATCACCTGTCCCTAGAAAAAAAAGGAACAAAAATAGAGTTAAGGAAAAAGAAGTATCGGTAAAAGAAAAGGAGATGTGAAAAGTATGGCATGAGGCTATTTTAAGTTGGATACAAAAGGGTGCAAACCCATTTTGGACAAGCTCTTGAGAGCACTTTTTCTAGCTTATCTGTAAGCTAGTGTGATGGGTTGCACCTAGGTACCTTGATAGGCAACCGGGTGAAGTCAGGCTTTTAATTAGTCTTAGAAATAAATGTATAAAATTAAATATACTTAAAACTAAAAGGTCAAGTCATGGCAAGACCTGTCAAAGAAATAAAAAAAAAAAAAAAAAGAATTACTCCTTACTAAATTGTATTGCAAGTACAGAGAAAGAATAGGGCTATTTATTGGTATTCCACAAAAAAAGATTTGAACAGATTCAGTATTTTTAACAGGTATAAAAGTAGTATTTCATAAAGCATACCCAAACTAAAATTGTATATATTATTGGTATTGAAAATAAACTATTGGGAAACAGACTTCACCTGTCTATCAAAAATATCTGCTATTAGTACAGATTCTTTGAACTATGGATTCAAATCACAAATCCAGTTTATGTAATGAGTTTGAAAAACTACAAGTGCATATGAAAGTCAAGTGGTGCTCATTAATAGTAGTTTGTTTTCTATATTTATTATACTTGCAGTTTTAGTTCAGGTACTCTTTATAAAATCCTACTATTTTATTTATTAAAAATATAAATCTTTTTTGTAGAACACTAATGCTAATACTCATAGGCATTGTTTAAAAAAATAGCCTGAATTAAGCTTAATTTGGGCCAAATTTGAAATTATATCTCTGCATGTTATCTTGCAAAAATACAGTAAGCCTGATTTGACTTTTATTTATCTTCTTTTAACCAGTATTAATTAATGTTTATAAGTTAACTATATATATTTTTTTTTAAAAAAAAGAAAAAAATTTATAAAATATATTTATATATTTAGCCACAATTGATTTTTTGGTTTATATTATCTAATATTTTTTTTTTTACAATTTTTAACTATATATATAATAGGGTTCTATAAATACTATAATAGACATATTGGTAATATGTGTCTTTATTTATAAGAACAAAAATACTAGACATATTATAAGCACAGATACAAAATACCAAACACTAAGATGCCAATAGTGCTCAGCATTTTATATTTATATATTTATAAAAATGCTTTATTAAGTATTTGTGTATTTGCTTTCCATTAGACATGGGTATGAGTCTGGTTTTCAAAACCCTAATATATATAGATAATTATTGGTTTTTTTTTTGTTATATCACTATTGATATTATTATAAATAATATTATTATCATTATTGATATGTTATTAGCCTGGTCTGCTTTTTTCTTTCATTTCAAAAAAAAAATATAGATTATTAATACAACATAATTTTTTTGTTACTATCTTATTATTATTATTGTATTATTTGATGTGTTTTCGTCTTACAGAAGTACTATAAGTTAAGTTAATAAAATATTTATTCTGACCTGAACATTAATATATACAACTGTAACAGGTCTAAACAGCAGAGTCTCTACCCTGCTTCAGACAAAAATGCATTATATTCATTAAATTTAATATCTAGTTCAAAATCTTTAATATGCGATTCACCAGTTACCTGAACAAAAAATTTTTTTTTTATATATAAATTTTACTATAAGTGTGAAAGCACAGCGTCTCTATCTAAAGCTTTTTTTTATATTAAGCAAATCACTTTTCAGCTTCTAACAAAAGTTGTAGAGCTCATCAAAATGTATTTAATACTGAAAGGATATTAAAATTGGTCTAGTAGTTCTTGAGAAATCTTTAAAAAACATAAAATTTTTTAAAAAAAATCGCTTTTTTTTAAAGAAATTTTATATGTGAAAAAGAAGTTTTTTAAAGATTTCTCAAGAACTACCAGACCAATTTTAATATCCTTTCAGTATTAAATACATTTTGATGAGCTCTACAACTTTTGTTAGAAGCCGAAAAGTGATTTGCTTAGTATAAAAAAACGTTTTAGATAGAGACGCTGTGCTTTCACACTCTAGTAAAATTTATATATAAAAAAAACTTTTTTGTCCAGATAACTGGTGAATCACCTATTAAAGTAAATATAATTT
Organism: Dentiscutata erythropus; assembly: GCA_910591965.1. Classification (NCBI taxonomy): domain Eukaryota; kingdom Fungi; phylum Glomeromycota; class Glomeromycetes; order Diversisporales; family Gigasporaceae; genus Dentiscutata; species Dentiscutata erythropus. The sequence goes on along the minus strand of CAJVPY010001864.1, from coordinate 9,189 downwards.
ACTATAAAATTATATCTTATCTTATTTTATATATATTGTAGTTTTATAAAATTTGGCAAATATATTTTTATTAGTTTATGTAATAAAAAAAAAGTTTGCATTTAATATTAAAATTTTAAAGAATAAAAATTTTTTAGAAAAGTAATAAATGCCTAAATCTATTTTACAATAAATTAACTAATTTAATCATTTGACAAAATAAGTAAAAAGAGGTGTAGCGACTTAGTGTAGTGGTTTAGTCATCACCCTCTCCAAGTGGCAGGTCTAGAGTTCAAGTCCTACTAGTAACAATATTTGAAAAATAGGCCTGTGTTTGGTTGATGGCTGTGCTTATCAATTGGATCTAGAACTAAATCTGTAACTTCAGTCACACTATTTAGTAATGGAAGCTTTGGCACAATAAATTCGAGGAACTAGTATAACCAAAAACCTATTTGGAAAGTTCTAAATTTGGATATAATAGTGATTTTTGATAGTATTACAAGAGAGCTGAATTCGAACTAGGGCCCACAATCAAAGAACTGAGCAACCAGGTCTTATAGCAGAAGACACACTAGCCAAATTACCAGGTTGTCGCACTAAAGAAAAAGGGTATACGCTCTAAAAGGGAAGGGCATCCTTTAGGCACCTAAAGCCTAGGCAGAACCAATCCTTTTGGGTTGCTAGCTGGAAGTAAAAAAGGAACTGATAAAGAATCCGGGTAAGAAGACAGTTCCAAGTATAAGTACTAGAGTTGTTATGAACTGATTAAAAGCAATGAGTATGTAATGGAAACTAATTAGAAAGGTTATAGCTTGAAATATAGATTGGGTTATAGCAGTACTCTAAAAGGTAGCCTGAGATACGGATTTAGTGATAGCAGCACAATAGGTACTAACTAGAAAGATATTACGAAACAAGCAGATGAATGCATGTGTGGGACATATACTACTCTGTTGGGCTTACTTTCGAGAATAGTAAAGTGTTCTAAGTTGGCTGATTATGTAGTGGTGTCACAAAATCTACATTTGAAAGTGAGTTACACCTGCATTAAGATAGATATTAGACCAAATATGCTAAGACCAAAAGGTTTAAATAGGTATCTCCATAGTTGAGTACAGATATGGCAGATAGTGTAGAACTCTTAGTATAGCACAACCACTTTGGGTAGACTACTTAAATTAGGCACCAAAAGTGCACATGTAGCTTAATGTACTTTCATTACAATGTATAGTGTCTGAACTCGACTTAATAAAATTTGTTAACCAAGAAGGTCTCCTTAAATTATAAAAAAAAAATTATGCAAAATAAGTAGCTATTGTTTAGAAAATAGGAGTAATATTAATTTGATCTTTGGCAATCATAAATAATAGAACAAAAAAAAATAGATAGATTGTATTCTTGATTATTTTTTTATTATAATTATAAATAAAGTAGTATCATTTTCATTAATAAAAATTTTTAAAAAATAATAAATAGAATTTTTTACAGGCACAAGCTTTATTTTTTTTATTTTATTTTATTTTATTTTTTTAATTCTTTGACAGTCTTGTCAGTGTTCAAATACAAATTAGACTAAAAACAAGGTTTAAAAATTCTAATAATATCTAATTAAAAATTGCAAGCCCGGCATCACCCGGCTACATCATGTGTGCCCAGATGTGACTTGTCACACCAACCCACATGTGGGTTGGAAGACCTTGTTAGCTCTATCAAGAACTAAACCAAAATGGGGTTGATCCATTTTCAACCCATTCAACAACACCCTTCTCAAATAACTAAATAACTTCTGCTTCTTTCTCATTATTTATTGACTTAACTGCATCACTCGTCTCACCTTTACTCTTGTTTTTCCCACCTCTCGATGGTAAACTTTTGATGATATTGGCACCCTCTTTAACAGAACTTTTCGAGTTACTTCTCTTCATTGCTATATCTATACCAATTTCCTTTTCCCATTTAGCAACTGCGTTATATCTAATTCGCCAAATTTCATCAAGAAAGCTACTTTCTACAAGTGCTGTATAACTACTAAGTGCTAGGTTTACAATCTTCTTAGGTAGCTCTAAGTCTAACAACTCAGCCACCGCGTCGTCAAGTATAAGTCCTCTAATATAGTCTTTTCTTTGCTTAAACTTCTTCTCAGTTGTATCACCGCTAATTAACAGACCAAACCTCTCAACAAATATTGTTCGTTTATATGCATGATCTAACTTCTTCCATGCAAGTAAGCATGCAACCTTCTCTACAATACTCCAGTAGTTGATATACCCTGTACACGCTACCAAATGGTCAGAATCTTCTTTTGCATACTTGCAACTTACACATTATCATCTATGTATATTTTGGGTTTTCTTCTCTTCAGCGCAGTCAGAACTGATAAGCTGTCATTAATACATTTAATTTGGAAAACTATATTTCTGCTAGCTACACGTGACTTGCACCTAATTTCAGTTGCTTTCTTGTTCTGACACTACAATGCCTTCTAGCTACGATTTGAATCTATCTCATTCTCGTATATTCTGATAGTATTCGAGTTACACCACTTTGCACCAGTTTTGAAACTCATCAATGTCTTGACTAGTTTTCTTGTTGTAACATCCACTAGTGTTTCATTGAGATGAACTAAAAATCTTTTGTGATAATTTTTCTCCAAAGGTAATATCGAGCACTGAGATAAGCGGGAGCCTTCTTTAGCCAATTGGTCTGCTCTTTCATTCCATTTTACCTTATTATGTGCTTTTACTTTAACTAACTAAAGAACTAAACCCTTTGAACTATATATATCTTTAATCTTCACTACTAGACTAGCATTCTGCTTCTTACTCCATACTCTCATATCTGTAAGTGACGTTGTGTCTTTTAGGCTTGCAATTGCCACAGCACTATCTAATTTGACTACAACCTTACTTCTGCACCTGGCTGTCAAAACTACCATTAGCACTGCAACTCGCTCAGCCTTTGTTGACGATGGCCATTTACCAAATCTGATTTTTCCCTCCGCAAGTATCGTTTCCTCCAAATTGTCTACCTGCACTCATCCTGCACCCATCCTACAATCTACACTACTTTTAATCAAAGACCCATCTGTATAATATATACTACTATCTATATTTCTACTACAATTCCTCTCCACTTGCTGTATTAACAGCGCCTCAAGCTCTTGATCAAAACCCTGCTCTATAATTAAACTTTTTTCATGAGAGTTTATCACTACTACACTACATACTTCTCTTTCACTTTCTCTTTTAGTTAACCCACCACTCTCTGACCTGAAACCTTTAATCTCTCTTAGCAACAATGGCACCTTCTTTTCATCATCAATGTTTATCTTGGAAATTGCTCCTAAAATCTTGTTCTTTTTCACCCATTGTTAACAAATATCGATCTCAGCAACTTGACTCAACTTACAACATTTGTACTCTCTTAAAACGCCTTTTTTTATTTTTTTTTTATTTTTTATTTTTAAATATTAAGATAAGTATTTAGACTCAGAGTGCTTTTTTAGTACTGAATACTATGCCTAGTGCAGGTCTAAGCCATATATAAATTACTATACAATTTGCTTACATCTAATCTTTTTACTACTGATCTTGAGACTTTAACTCCAAATACCTAGTTTTTTCTTTAAGTATTTATCTTTGTACTAAATCTATTGAAGCAGTATATATCCTACATATATATTTATCTAAACTTTTAGTAAACAACACATAATTTTACTCACATGGGGTTAGTAATCAACATATAGTTTTATTCACATAGAGGTTAGAACTAAGCATTAAACTTCTGTTTGCTATTTACTAACACTTTTGCATAGTTTAATATTTAGATTTTGATACCCACAATTTAGTTTTCAACCTTACTCAAATCTTTAATTGGTTTCTTTCTTGCTACTAACTATTTTTCTAAGAAGGTCAACTTTGACCTGGCTTTAGATACTTTTAGTTTATTATCTTTTAGTATATATTCTCAAAGCATCTTTAGCTATTTTGACATATGCTTTCTAAAGAGTAGAGCTTCTATCTTCTAGCTCTACCTATAAAGGTTAGGCTCTTTTTGTCTAACTCTATTGATAAGTGCCAAGTTAATTTGTTAGTACTAAACCAGTAGCAGTTGGTAATACCCTCCTTACTAAGAGTTTTGTATCATTTGATTTACTAATTTTCAGAATCTTTGTATTGGATCTACTTGACCTTTATATAGCATTGATAAAGATCCTTACTACTTCTATACTTGGGTCTTGTCAAGCTGGTTTCAGATCTTCAAGTTTTTATTTATTTTTATATATTACTGAAAGTCTTATCATGAGTTTGCATTATCTATACTAGTTTGCATTTCTCTGTATAATTCAAGTATTATATAGATGCATCTAGAATTTTCCAGTATACAAAGTGCATTAGTATAACTAGAGTTATAGGCTCTAGAACCTGATTTATCAATAAAGATCTATTATCATAATACAAGTATTTTTATCTAAAGCATCGCTAGTGAGATTTGAACTTGGTATTTTAATTAATAATCTATTTGTCATCTAGAGAAGATCTGCAAAATTTTATAAGTAAAATTTACTATTAATCCAAAAGTGGTAAAAACTTTTTTTTACTAAGACAATCAATCTTGTTAATTAATTGAAAGTTGTAGAGCTCATCATGGCATATTTAATAGTAGTAAAAGCAGTAAAATCAGCTCAGTGGTTCTTGAGATATCTTTAAAAAACATTTCACACACATATAGAATTTTTTTAAATAAGTTTCTTTTTTAAAAAAATTATATATATATGCGAAACATTTTTAAAGATATCTCAAGAACTATTGGGCTGATTTTACTACTCTTATTACTATTAGATGTGCCATGATGAGCTCTACAACTTTCAATTAATTAACAAGATTAATTGTCTTAGTAAAAAAAAAGGTTTAAATATAGACTCGCCACTTTTAGATCAATAGTAAATTTTACTTATAAAATTTTGCAGATTCAGGTAACAAATAGATTATCAATTAATTATAAAAGATACAATAACTCAATAACTATACTTCATCACCACACTCATATGAGCTTTATTTTAGTTGATATACTGTATTATTTTTACTTGTTTTTTATAGCAGCACCACTATAATATACAAAAAAACTTTTTATATAAAAAAAAACTTTTATTTAATTTTTTTTCACTTTTACTATTAGATGTACTCACCCTAAGCTTTAATTATATTATGGATTTGTTTTAGTATTAATTTAATTAGGTTTATATAAGTTTTGAGATCAATTTCTTGTCTAACTATCTGAATATTTTTTAAAAATCTTTTTCACTTGAAATTTGACTAGAAAGTATTAGTCAATCTCAATCTACAAGTGTTTAATAAAGTTAAGATTAGGCAATTGGGAACTACTTATTCTTTCTAAGCTAGCATTAAGTTAAAATCACTATATATAAAAGTATACTATCTTGCTAAAAAATAATATCTTTAATATTAAATTTGTAATCTTTGATAGTTTTCAAAAAATTACTACAAATTATTTGCTAGTATAACTTGCTATTCATTATATCATTGATTTTACAAAAACTACCAATGCTATAAGAGATAAAACAAGCCTAAATCATAACTAAACAACCCCCAAGCTTTACTGTAGGCTTAATATAAAACTGGTTTAATAGCTCCTCAAAATACTTTTAGTAGTACTGCTTATTATTTAATCTAAAAATTTAAAACTTTGATTTGTTAAACCAAATTATTTTAAACCAATCTTTGATAGTCTAATACTTATATCTTTTTATAAATTTGAACTACTCTTTTTAAAATAATTACTTGGAGTTTTTTTCTCTTAATCTTTAATACTAAACTATAGCTTTAAAGTATATAATAAATAGTAGCCTCAGAAATCTCAAGGTTTTTATTTACTTTTAGATAAAACCATATTTGTATAACATTAGAGCACTGATAGAAGATAACTAAACATATCCGCAGATTTTTGGAATTGGGCCTTTTTTAGGATTCTAAATTTTATATCAGCTGATCATTTTATACCCCAAATTATTGATTATCTGACCTCAAATTATCTAAGAATGAATTTAACAAACCAAAAATTTTATATGTATTATGCGCGTCAAACCAATCGCCCGTCTTCAAAACCAATCAACAAGCTTAAACAGTTTTTTTTTTTTTAAAAAAAAAATCTTTGACAGTCTTGCCAGTGCTTAATTTATTGGGACTATATTTCAGGTGAGAGCTAAGCTCTCTCGAACAATACATATATCATTCATAACCAAAAAACAGTGAGTCTCGTGATTGTGAGCCTGACATCACCTGGCTGCAATAAACGTGCCCAACTGCGACTTGTTGCACCAACCTGTATACAAGTTAGATAAACTTTGTCAGCTCGTCAAAGCTTTTCTCTTTATATCTCCTTTCTTTACTAAGAGCAAAAGAAAGTGATGATCTCATACAAAACCACTAATAATACCAAGAAAACAAAATAAAAAAACTAACTAAAAAAAAGACAAATAGAATGAAGAGGTGTTTTTAAAGGACAAAAAAAGAGGGTACAATGAGATGTAAAAAAAAGAAACACAAAGAGAAAAGCCTGAGGGCTGACAAAGGGAGAAACTACCTCTATAAAGAAATAGCATAAGAGAAACGAAATAAAAAAAACAAAACAAGAAGAAATACACTATTATAACTCATGCTAGATTTAAGAAAAAATTTTATAACAACTGCAACATTTGTATATCTTGACTATAATCTAAGACCTTTATTATCTGACTACCGACCACCTCCGGATGTCTCTTATGCCAGAGACCCAATCCCAGTCACATGGAGGTCCCGTATACATAGACTATGTCGCGTATTGTATCTACCGATAAACAAGACACGTAGTTGTATTCCTGGGTACGTCTGAATTTGGAAGGTAAACAATGCCGATCTTTTGGAGGGGGTAAGCTGAATTGCCCACTTTTTGTCGAAAATTTTGAAGAAGACTGACAGAACCAAGAGAGACTTAAAGGAAGGACCACTAGTACCCAAAGAAAAGAAAGTATTTTATCCTTGAAAGAATCGATGACTAGTAATCCTTTTTCTAGAAAAGGTGAGGAGCTACTGTACTTAAACGGTAAGTGATAAACTTTAAACTTGTCGGCAAGTAGCATATAAGAACTACTTCTAAACGACAAGTGCTATGCTAGCGGTAAGTGATAAACTCTGAAGAAGTTAGCAGGAAGCATATGAAAACTACCTCTAAATAACAACTGCTGACTTATGGATTTCAGTTTTATGCTCTTTATTACTTACTAGTTACTGTTTTTACAAAAATTGTTTGGGAAATTTTGGTTTTAGTGATCGTCAGAAAGAGTTTCTGTAAACAGTTTTTTGAATTTATATAAAATATTGTTAAAGTTATAATTTTTTAACCAGTAAGTATAATAATCGTTAACAAGCTACTTAGAATCATATTTTTTACTGTTTAGTTCAAGATCTTTACGATTATTTCATTTCAGTGAAAGTAAGTATAAATTATTAATATATTTAAAATCTACTTGACTTTATTAATATTATATTATAGTATATGCACTTCTTGGGACAAAACTTTAACATGTATTAGAAAACAATAAGAAAAAAATGCATTAATGGAGGTTGTGTATATAGTTAGGCCAGAATTTGATCGTGTGTTAGAACAATAAGAAAAAATGCATTTATAGAGTTTGTGGATATAATTGGGCCAGAATTTGAACGTGTATTAGAGATTACTTATGGAGGTTATACTGCTGGGGCCAAATAACAAGTTTAGTAACAATGTTATATCAATTGCCCTTGGGACCATATAGAGGGTGCACTTAGAGAGATCTGACTATAGTAAGTTCAATACAATAGTTATTAGAAGTTATTAATAATCAAATTTTTAATGTAGCGGTGTTTATTATCTTCCAAATATTACATTCTATAGAGTTACAAAAATAAATTACAATAAATACTATTATTATACAGCTATCCTATTATCGCCCTACCAAATTTTGATCATATTTGTACAGATCTTTTCTTTCCTATATACACTGCCTTAAAACTGATAGAACTGTAAATAACTGATAACACTAAAAATTCAATATATAAAAACTGCTTAAAAAAATAAACCTTTGGGCCTATATTATTTTAGAGTACATTATTTATTTAATTTATTTAATATATATATAACAATAGAAAATAATAATGTTATCATATAAGGGCAAAAAAAAAACAGCATGATAGTATAGATCTAAACTAGTGAATAAATCAAATATTTTTGTATTTGGGCTGTGATAGCGGCCCAAAATATTTTGATTCATTCGTACTGATATTTTTTACTTATTATATGATAGTTTCTAATAAGAGTTAGTACTTGTGCTTATTGATCATTTGGGCTGCCATCAATAGAAATCAGGCAGATCTACATTTGAAAAAAAATCAATACCTTAACTTTCACAGCTCATATCTCGATGAATTTTAAAGCTATCTTGATATTTTAATATTTAAAAGAAAAGCTTACGATCTAAGCTTTATTTTAAATAATAAAGCATCAAGATATCTTTAAAATTTATCGAGATATGAGCCGTGAAAGTTAAGGCATTGATTTTTTTTCAAATGTAGATCTGCCTGATTTCTATTGACGGCAGCCCATTTTACCTGCCCCATTAATTATCATTATCGAAATCGAAAAAGATGAATGTAAAATTTCTAGTTATTATCAAAATTCTGCTAATATATATGATGCTTTGCGTTTGACAACTGTTATCTGATGGAATTAGAGTTGAAATGACAAACATAAGACTATTAAAATAGAATTGGAGTTGAAAGAATATATGTGTTACTCATACCTCTCTGCCTTGCATAAATCTTGTAGGTTTAATTTTGTTTTCAAAATAAAATCTTGAAATTTTTTCTTAAAGACTTCCAATTATCAAACACATTCTATTATATGCTTTGAATTAATATATATGTTGTAAGTAGAAACGAAATTTAAGTGGATTTGGAATTCTCTAGTTAAAATTCTACCTAAAATACTAGTTTAACTAAAGAATTCCAAATCTATTTAAATTCTGTTTCTACTTATAATATCAGTTATACAATTTGTCACATGTAAATTTTTATATATAAAATTATAAAAAAACTATATAAAATTACTATAAACTTTGATTCTGTGATGTTTCTTCACCTACATATTAATTTAAAATTAAATTGTGCAACA
>CAJVPY010001863.1:0-17923 GCA_910591965.1 Dentiscutata erythropus | reverse complement strand
CAGAGAGTTTAAATAGATAGCTTCCTAGTTAGGCTATATGTATGACAGCTAGTGTAGAACTCTTAGCATAGCACTAATGCTTCAGGCAGACTACTTAAATAGGCAACCAAAAGTTGTACATATGACTAGTTGTACTCTCGTTATACTGATGTAATATGTAAGCCAGTCTTCGTATAGCCCACCCGTTTGAACTAATAAAGTGCCAGGGGCCTAAGTGGTCACCTTAATATTAAAAAAAAATAAAATAAAATAAAAAAAAATACAACCTGGACGTTCATTATGGCTTTATTACATGATTATCAAATGGATAATTTTTATTGGTTGACTTTATAAACCAAAAAAAAATTTTCAATCCTCACTTTGTTGATGTGGGCAGAATATAAAAACCAATTGTATAAATTTATATAGCCTTATAATGTTATAATAATATTTTTTTTATAAAAATAAAAAACAATATTATAATTTTTTTTTTAATTCGGCAGTCTTGCCTTAACTATTTATTAGTACTCTAAGATATTGTGGTTACAAATATACGTATATACATTTACAACTATCTAATTTATTACAGATAAGACTCACCCAGTTACTAACTTAGTATCTATGTGTGACCTGCTATATAAGATTTTACCTCTTTATTAACTATCTCGCAACAGGCCAGTTTTCAAACTCACTAGATAGTTCTCAAACCTATTTTATTATATATATCCGTAAATCAAAGATTTTTAAAGTCCGCCTTAGTGGTGGCATTACATGACTTTTCTATTTCGCATTTCTGCAAAATTGGCAAAATTCAAACTCTGCCGAAATGGAGTTTGATGCCCTAATCACGTGATCGATTTCTGTGAATTTTCATAGTACTGTATATTGCAGTACTGCAATAATTCGTAGTGCGAATTTATAGTATGTTGTAATTTTAATATAATAATTTATAGCACGGATTTTTATAGATACTGTAATAATGCGGTAATAGTTACACAATTTAAAATTTATTAATTTATGCCGCGAAACAATTAACTATAAAACCCTCTAACCCTAACCTCTAACAAACAAATCTAACTCTAACCCTAAGCTATACTAACTAGCTATAAAACGAAACTACAAACGCGACAAAACAAGAGCGAAATCGCATCAATGATATCGAAACAACAATATTAGACAGCAACGAAAGAACTAAGACCACATTCATGATGCAATGAAAGACCAAAAAATAGGACTTTACATAGCACAATGTCCATAATATGACAAAAGACCAAAAAATAGAACTTTACATAGCACGAATAATATACTTTATCATGCTTCTCGGGATACAACCAATAACTGGAGCGAAAGGTTTACAGAATGCCTTATATCAATGCTTGAAGGAGAAAAATGAATGTTAGTTAAATGCAAAAAAACAACAAGCGAATAGAAAACAATGAACCAAAAAACCCTACTTCCCGGATATTAAAAGTAACAAATTGTAGGAAAATCGCAACCACAAAACGAAAAGCGACACCAACGTCGAAAGGAAAGCCCAAAGATGCTCTTAACAGCACCTATAAACCGAAAGGAAGCATCAGCAATACGTTCACAAGCTGAAACCAAATATTACCAATAAAACCACAAATCCTATGAAAAAAGTTAGTAACGTACATTCTAGCATTCAAAAGAAAAAGGAAAACTCCAAGACATCCTTAACAAGTCTATAAAAAAAAAAAAGATGCTTTAATAACAGTTCACAAACCTGAAAACTGAACCAACTAATAAATATAGTAAACTATACGTTCTGGCAGCTACAACAAAGGTGACGCTAATTCAACTAGAGTTTGGATCTGGATATATAACAGGATACCCAGATGAATATCCTGTTTTATATTTTTTAATTCGGATTTGTAAACAGATATTATTAAAATATCCGGTTTTAAAATCTGGTTTATATCTGTTTTCTATTTAAATATTAAATCTATTTGCCTTTAATTAGAAGCTAACGAAGTATATATACATGCGAAAGACTGAATAATATTTTTATCGCATATTCTGGCTCATTCGAATTTTTTTCTGAATTATATCAACTTTCTCTATACTACAGTATATGATAATGACTTAGTATCTTGGAAAAAGCATTCCTGAGAGTTAATAGTTGTACGTATTCATTTTATAAAATTATTATAGATCGAAATGTATATGTACTATATATATGTCAATATACGTATTAGGTACATATATATATATATTACGTACTGTATTTCATAACACTTTATGATGTAACTCAAACATGGGATAGATAACCCATTTTTGTTCATTTTTATATGTAGTTACTTTGCATTAATACATTTATTTAACATCTATATTCTGTCTAGCAAATATAAAAGACCTGGTGTTATTTTATTGTATTCATTTTTCTGTTTTCTCTTACAACATATATTTATACATAATAATTTTTAATTTATATATAAAAAGAAAATCAAAAAATAAAATATTTAACCCTTTATATCTCAAAAATTGTTTCCAAACTTCCAATATTTCATTGAAGAAAAAAAATCTTCTCAAACAAGTTAGCTTTGAATAATGTACGTTTAGCTGTCATTAAATTGCCTGCACTAGAAAATAACTATTCACTAGGTGTTGAAGTGGCAGGAATAGACAAATATTTACGTGCTAAGCCAGCAAGAATTGGAAGTTCATCCTGAATATCCTTCCACCAGTTAAGGGGATTAGTTTTAGTTAATACTTGATCAATTTTAATATATCATTCTACTTCATTTTTAACTGAAGTTGATCTTGCATTTGACCCAAACATTATTGAAAAAAGCTTCATCTGATCCTCTTCTTGCTTTTCATTTGGTAAGTTTATAACCGATTCATTTTCAGTACTAAATAAATTGTACTTCTCTTGAAGAAGACTAATAGCTTTATTACGTTCCCAACTACTTAATTGCTTCATTGTCTTACACCAAGGATCAAGTAATGTTGCAACTAATAAACTATCAATCGGTACATCCCAATAATAATTTAATGCTATATGTAATTTCTCTTTAATATTTTCTATTAAGCCATCTGTATTCTGGGGTTGGCTAAGTTTAAAATTACTTTCGTCAGCAGTGATAATTATTTCAGATTCATCATCCAAATCAACTATATTCTCATCATCATCATCATCAAATATAGTTGATGTATTCGTGAAATCAATTTTTTCAGAATTCATACTTTCTACCAATAGAGTACAACTTCTAGTAAGTGTAATAATAGCTGGCTACATGAAGCTAATTGTAGCATAACTACTACCTCCTAATAATTCGGTGATTTTAGCAAAAGGAGCCAAGAGAGCAGTTAATTCTTCAAGAACAATACATTCATCTTCAGTAATCATGATAGACCTTAGTCAATTTGCATCTTTGTGAACTTTAGAATCAGAGTCAGCACTCATAGTTGCTTCCATTAACTTAATAGCACGCTTAATTTGAAGAAGCCTTTTTCATACGATATAGAAGGAATTCCAGCAGGTTGGGGTATCAGAAATTGCACTAAGATATAATTTTTCATTATTACTAATCTTTTCTTTTGAAATTTTTAACACTTCTTGGGCTTTTTTTAATTGCTTATTTTGCTTTGGAGTAGTTAAAAAATTAATTAATCGTTTTGCACATTTTACTAAAATTGTTGCAGGTTTTAATCCTTTACCAATAACAAGCTGAAGCATATGGGCAGTACAGGGAATTCGGTCTACTGAATTCATAAGGCCAATTGCTTTAACCATGTTGGCAGCATTGTCTGTTGTAATTGAAGCCACCTTACCAAAAAGCTCCCAGCTATTAATTACATCTTCTAATTCGTTTTTAATTGTTAAAGCATTATGAGGATATGGAACATTCTTAATTGCAAGTATAATTTCATTCAATTTATAATTAGAATCAACAAAGTGACATGTAATTCCTATATACCCACTTTTTGAACAAGCAGTCCACAAGTCACAAGTTAAACTACATGTTTTAAGTTCTGTTTTAAAGAGAGCTTTAAGACATTCTACTGAATAATTGTAGCTTTGGTGAATTCTTGCTTTGATTTGTTTATTGGAAGGAAGTTCATAATATGGATTTAATGTATTAATAAGTTTAATAAAACTTTTACTTTGCAGGACATGAAGAGGTTGTGAATTTGTAATAATCCAGGTGACCAAAGCATGTTCAATAGATTCATTTTGACGAGGATTTTGCTTAGCAGCACGCTGAACCATTTCACCAATTGTTGGTTGTACAGCTATGTTGTTTTTTTTAATAGGTTTAGTAATTCTATATGTGTTTAGATACGATTGGAAGTTACCAGTAGAGCCTTGAGTCTTAACTAATTGCCCACATTCCCACTCACCAGTTGGAGATTTTTTGTCTTTTATAATAACTTTACAATTTCCACGGGTTTTCCACTTTCGTGATGGAGGCTTTCTACAAAAGTAGTGCCAAACCCAACTTTCATTTTTTCTGGATTTTGGTTTAGTGCTCAATTTATTATCATATTCTGTGTCACTATTAGAGTTTATACTAATGTTATTGTCGCTTAACGTTTCATCACTAGAAGTATTAACATTAATAATGCCTTCTGAATCAGCATTAGCATCAGAATCTGCCATCGAATTAGAATTATTTTTTTCGTTTTTTAATGTTTAACATTTTTTTTTTTCGTGTACAATTTTTAATTAAGAAAATTCTTTGAGAAAATTTTTTGATTTACTCAGAAGGTCTTTTATAAAATTTACCAAAAAAAAAAACTAATATATTTTATGAAATTTTTTTATAAGATATCATATGCTATTTAGAATTCTTTATTAAACTGTTTATTTTTAATTTAAACTTTTCTTTTTTTTATACATATTCATGTGCCTTTGAATATTCTTGGTATTGAATTGTCAATATTCATACATAGAGTTAATATTCTATTATTCTATAGTTTTTGGGATAAATATTTCATTGCGCCTTTTTTTTTAATACATATTTAATTAGCTTGCCTTCTTGGTATTTAACATTTCATATTATATTTTTAAATTCTGAATTATAGAAGCTTTGATTATGATTACATTGTTGCGTAAAAGAATTAAATACCTGAAGTAATTGAAACAGGTATTGCATCTTGAAATATATTAATTAATAAATTAATATAGTTATACCTCGGGCATTAATCAAGAATTAAGCCTGTATGAAGGGCGAAAAAGCATTTAGACTATATATTACTTAAATAAGTTTTTTTATTGTGCTTAGTATTTATTTAATTAATATACCACTTTGGAATTTCATAGTTTTGAGATTGAACATTTAGAATTTTAGAATTTATCATTTTCATATAGCGATTGAGCTTGAAAAAAAAAACCTCACGAATTTAGGCTTTTATTTGTGTTATTTGTAACTTTATTTTTTCTCCAGGCTATATTCTCATTGGTTTCGAGAACTGTTAAAATATGAAGCATGTGAAAATATACAATATATAATCACAGGCTAAATATGTTACAAAATAAAATTGGTCTTTGATTAAATTACTTCTTTCATCAATTTATCAATAAGCATAATTTGAGTCTAAACATTTTAAGAAAGGCTTGCTTTAGCCCAAAATATTATATTACTAAAGATGGAAAAATTATTATTGAGGCTTGGGTGTTGCAGTAAATGTGTGTGAATGTACGTACATATGATATTTGATATTAATAGTTAATCTAATTTATGAATTATTGCTGTATTGTTATTATTACTATATTTGGATAAAAATCGGATTTGCAACGGTTTAAAATTAAAATCCGGATTTAATATTCTCTTTACAAAAAAAGTATCTGTTATCCTTTCTTCATTTAGATTTATCTGAATTTTGTAATCCAGATCCAAACACTAAATTCAACAAGGCACCGAACGAATTAACAACGCCCAAATGCAAAATGACGAAAACAAAATTTACACAAATAACGACTCACAGCACAAAACGTAATCAGGACCTACCCACCGAAATTGACAATGCTGAAATTGACGACGCCGAAATCAACGACACTGAACGCGGCGGCATCTAAAGCGATGACACCGAAGACAACAGCACAAAACAAACATGCTCACCAAATCCGAATAACATGTTAAAAGCTTTAAATGAAGAAAACCAACGTTAGTTAAATTAAAAAAAAAAGCAGTACAAAAAAAAAAGCAGAAAAAAAAAAGCATTACAAAAAAAAAAACTGATTATTGATGATCACTGATTGTATGTATATATATCTCATGATTAGGAGTGCACAATGGTGCAGGGTGCACCAAAATATAATTTTTATATTTATATATTCGAACTAAAGCAGCTAAAATAATTTGAAATTAAAAAGCATACCTATTTCTCAAAATCCATTACAGGTATAAGGCCATGCAAAGTTAATTTTTTATTTTGTATTACATGGATTTCAGAATAAATGGTCGGTCAGATTTTTTTTGATTTTTTTTTTAATTTTACAGTAAATAATATATTTATATTCACATTTATTGTAGTTTGCAAAAAAATGTGAAATTTGCAGTTCAAAAAAAAAAAGAAATCGATGATTTCTGATTCTGATTGCCGATTTCTTTAACATTTTTTTTGAGAAATAAAAGTTGTAGATTTATAATTTTGCAACATATTTTGATTTAACATCTTTTGTAGAAATATATTTTGCATACTCTTCATGTTGTAAAGAACTTGATTGTGTAATATTAAATTTGTTTCTTTTCTAGCCCGGTAAAATTTACTATTGCATAATAAGCAAGAAAAGCTGCATTAAATTCAATTTTATAAGGATTATTATATGATATTGCTAAGTTGATAAAAAAGACATTTGTGCATCCAAAGCATGTTCCGGGATAATAATTTTAGTCATTAGAATGATTTTTTTTTAAAAAAATATATGCTAAATAAATATATATAAGACTTTATATAGTATAATATTAGTTGATATACATACACTATCAGAAGTAATGTTAAAGAAATTGGTAATCAGAAATCATCGATTTCTTTTTTTTTTTTGATCTGCAAATTTCACATTTTTTTGCAAACTGCAATAAAGTCACAGTTAATTTTTCACTTTACATAACATGTAATCAAAAAATTAGGCCGGCAATCAAATTTTTTTTTTTTATCAGACAATTCCATAAAATAAAGTCTTTATTGTGTAATACCGGAATAATTTATGAGGGAAAATTAAATAGCAAAAATAGAACAAATTGCGAAATTTACAAAAAGACAAAACTGTAGGATTCAAGGGATTCAAAAATATGTTGTAAAGGAAAGTAAGAGCTTCAGGTTTGTTTAACCATTTTCAATATTCATAGAAAAGATAAGTCAAGCGAGCCTTCCAAAAAAATATTGCAAAATAATATTAAAAAAATTTCATCAATTGTGTAACGTTTTTGTGACGTATCAATGGTTTCTCCTGTTTGAAGTTTTCAAATTAAGTCAGTATAGTAAAAAAAGACTGTACTGTAATACGATTTACTATATAATAATAAATTAAATGCATATATGCATATATGTATATATAAGATTGTTGAACGATTTATAAATAATTTTACTATTTATAGATTAATATTAAATTAAATAAATAAATATGCATGCACTATTCTATTTTAATAATAATGAAGTTTTTTTAATCAAATACGTTGAAAAAGTTTTTTGCCGTATAACTTTTTTTTAAAAAAAAAAATTTTACAATTTTTTAACAAAATTTTTTATTTTTTATTTTTTAAACTAATAAATTATTAATTTTATAGATTATTAAATAAATTATATATAAAAATAAAGTAAGTTTAATAAAATTTAACTAAAGTATTAAATATTTGAAATTATTTTATTAAATTTAAAATTTAAAAAAAGATAAAATTTTATAATTAAAAGTAAAAATTATTATAAATTACAATATTTATTTAGGTTGTATATCAGAATCCCGATACATGAATCCCAACCTCGACAAATTAAAATTCTAAAGATATTAAAATTAGAATTTTAATTGGGATTTTGTTGCTGGATTTTGTGTATCGGGATTCTGATATACAACTATTTATTTAGAAAATTGATACATATACCATTATTTTTGTTATTCATACCCTAAACTTAATCATCACATCATATGATGTCAAGGCTTCAAAATTCACTTTTTTGATTAGTAATAATGCTTACCAATCGAAAGCAGTATTTAAATTTTGGAGCTCCAACATCATACAATGCAATAATTAAACTTAGAGTACAATAACAAAAATAATAGTATAAATAATGATTTCCTTTATTTAATATATATTATATATTAATTTATAAATTAAACAAATAATTAATAATATTATTTTTTATGAGAGAAATATCAGAAGAAAGACAACCTACCCCTGAACATATTAAAAAAATATATAAAACACCACCTCCTACAGTTATTGAAAGTGAAGAGGATAAAAAAAAAAGACAATGAAATAAAAGAGCTACTAAAAAAAGATATTATGATAAACTAAAAAAACAAGCTGAAGAACAAGCTGAAGAACAAGAACCTTCAACTAGAACAAGATCTAAAATTTCTCCAATATCATCAAGAACAAGATCACAAACAAGTTCAAAAGAAGATGCTAGACTAAGACAAAAAAGACATAGAGCTTCTATAGATACAGATAAAAAAAAAAAAAAAATAGAGAAGGTAAAAAAAAAAGATATAAAGAAAAAAAAGAAGAAGAATTAAAACAATTTTTCAAAATAGGACTTTGTAGTTTAGATGAATATGAAAAAAAGATAAAGAAAAAAAAGAACAATAGTGAGAGTAATAGTAATAAAAATAGTAATAATGATGATGATGATAATAACACAGGTCGAAAGATAAAAAATCAGGCACAAATCAGGTACCTGATTTGTGCCTGATTTTTTATCTTTCGATCTGTGTGGGCTAAAAAAAAAAAGTTAGTTTTATGATTAGTACTTGAATCTATAGATATCAAAAATATGCTAATATTTTGATATACAGTATTAATACTGATTTAAATGTTTATAGATTCAAGTTCTAATTATAACAATCATGGAGCTAATACTTTTTTTTCAGTTGCATGTTGGACAAAATAGTTATTTATAATTTAATTTAGATAAATAAATATTAAATATCACTGGTCAAACATATGAAAATCGACTAGCTGAATGTTAAATAAATATCAATCTAAAAAAAATCCAAAATTGGCTATATAAAAAAAAATTGACCTAACTTTGGATATATTAAAAAATTCGATCTAAAAAAAAAAAAAAATCAAATACCAATACGTAGTTGAATTTATTTACTAAAAAAAAATTTGAACGAATATCAATATATATATAATTCATAGAGTAATTAGCAGTCAAATTATGGATGTGAATAACAATTGGCAGTCAAATTGTAAATATTAATTGATAGTCAAATTATGACCATCCTCTTATAAGGGGTATTATAATGATTTGCGAATACTAAATCTTTAAACTTTAAAATTTAAAGATCTTCTGTTTAAAGTTAACTTCTCTAATATACTTACTTTAGATTAGCTTGGTTGAATATAGCGGCGACATTGCAATAGAAATTTAGATAAAAGAAGTATTTATTAACTTGCTTTTTTTTCAAAAAATAGCACTTGAGATTATAGTTTAGATTGGTAAGAAATCAGAAATTTGGTACTAGTTTTTTTTTTATTTTGCTTGTTTTTTACTTCAAATAAGTCTAACAAGCTTTTTTTTATTATATTTCTCTATCTGGAATATAAACAAAAAACTTGGCAAATAGAGGAAATTAAGTCAAGCAAAAAGTACCAATTTCATTTATTTATGTGTTCAATTTTTTTTTTTTTTAAACAGAGCTAATATATTTTTTTTGTCAATCTTCTTTTTACTGGAACACAAATTGGGAACTGACAAATAGAGATTAGTTTGTATAAAAAATTAGAGCTAAAATAAATGAAAGTACAAGATTCTGTATTGTATTTGATTTTTTTTTTCTTTAGACCAATATTTTCTTTCATTAGTCTTTTCTTTACTGAAACACAAACTGGAAACTGACAAATAAAGATTGGATTGTATAAAAAATTAGAACTAAAATAAATGAAAGTGTTTTAAATTTTTTTTTCTTTTCTTACTAGAATGTGAACTGGAAGCTAATAAATAGAGATTTAGATTATAAATAAAAGTACAAGATTTTATACTGTGTTTAATTTTTTTCAAATAAGGATTAACAATCTCTTCTCTTTTTTTTATTAAAATGCAGACTAAAAACTTAGTAGTAGACTCGAATTGGGCTAATTCTCTTATTAGATTATCATATATTTTGGTTAATTATAGGGTAGTATATATAGGTCGAATGAAGGCAAATCGGACCCTATAGAGCTAATAGTATTTTAATATATATAGAATATCTATACAGTATAAACCTGATCTGTATCCTAAAGATCTTCTAATATCTATTTCAAATAAGGTTCATATTGGAATTAAATGATGCTAGTTAAAGCCCAATTCACCTTTATTTGATCTATAATAGTTCTTGTATAATAATGAGTTGCGAGTTTATTTGCAGGCAGTTTCTAAATTAGTAGATAAATTTTGTATTACAGTCTGGGAATATACCTGATTAGGAATCATGTTCTAGAATAATCTACAGATAGATTCTTGAATTTGATTGGCTTTCACGTGCTTTTTACCACTCAAACGTCATACATTGTGAAAAATTTTTTTTTGATAATTATTAAGACCATGTAAGCTTCGAACATATAGTTTAAAGTGTCTAGTTTTAATAATCAAAATTAATCAGCGGCAATCAACCTTTTTTGCCAAAGTAAATGAGAAGCTAAAAAAAGGTATTCGTTTTGTATAAAAAGTTTAAACTTGTCATTAGCTAACGGTTAACATAAGATATTTTTAAAATTTGTATATATTTAAAAACGTTTTAAAAGTTTTATTTATACTATAATAAATTAAATTTTTATTTTATTTATAACTATATAGGACTACATAGGTATTAAAAACTATTCGTATAGTATAAGAAAACAAACAAGACAAAGTACAAAAATAGATTTAAGTTGTTGGGTGATATCATTTAATAATATATATGGGTGGTGCTGTTTGATAATATAAACCAAATATAATACTGTAATAATATACAAGAATGTATTTTTTTGAAAGTAATAATAATTAAATTTAGAAGATTTAATAAAAATAAAGCTTCGCTTATTCCTGTATTCATATAGTATATCTCTTTCATATATTGAGCTTTTTAATTAATTTGATTAGTTAATGCTCATGTGTTATAAAATCTAGAAACTTCTGATCGATATTCTTCTACCATAAATGGTGTGATCTACAACATCCATATTCGGCATATTCCCTGACTGTATTAAATAAAAAGAAAGAATAAAAATATTTATTAAAATAATTGGTACTTTGTGATACTATTTAATATTACAGTATTCAAATTAAAAATTTACATCAAAATTATATTATTCATCTATAATGTGCTCTTCATTTCAAAATGCTGATTACAACTAGTGATGGAAATTTTTAATTGTTAACTATATAAATTATATTAACAATTAAATTGTTAAAATAATTTATATATAAATTTATATATAAATCATTTTAACAATTAAATTGTTAATATAATTTATATAATTAATAATTAGAAATTCTTATCGCTAATTACAACATAATTACTATAAAATAACCTCATTATTCAATATTTAATCCTTATTGGTCTACATCTATAAAGGTCAGAATTTACATCAACTAAGTTCATAGAGATTGAAAATTTTTTTCTATAAATAGCGAAAGACAAACTTAAATTTGACTAAACATCAAAACTCTGGTAAGACATCAACCTAGCAAAATATAGAAATTTCGCAAAATCCTAATAAAAGATATTTCACAAGTGTTAGTTTTGTGATTTCTAAGTATTCAGGCTTAAATTAAAACTATACAAATATTTATTGGTATATTGGGAGTTTCAAAATTAGAAGTATTTTTTTACTATGCTGAATTATAAATTAGAAAAATAAATAAGATTAATTTTAAAACCCTCATTATATCAAATATGATACATATTAATAATAAGATGTGGATTTTGTTACTCAATTATCTGGTATCACTGTTCAACTATGAAAAACACTATATGAGATCTTGCCTTACTGCCTACATAGTCTACAGCTCTTTCCTAGCATCGTTCACCAATTCTACACTAATTTCTCTCCTCTCTTGATATCCAATCTGTATAGTTGGGCTAGCAAATACTAGCCTCTGATATTCAGGCTGTTCACCCGGGCTATTAACTACTACTAAAACCCAACCACCTTTTATACCCTAACTATTCACATCTGTAGAGGGTGGGTGAGAATCAACTTGTGTCAAGCTAGTAGCAAAGACAAAAGAGAAAGAACGAATTCCTAATTCTTCTTACTTAAATAGCTATTTTCTATGACTTTATAATTACTATCACTCAATCAATCACTTGATACTCATTGTACAATACATCATACTTACAAACTATCCATTGTTACTCCTTAATTAATTAAGCTCATACTTATCAAACAATACCTCATACTTACCACATATCATTCAATTAATCAAATCTATTCCGATAAGGTTAAATTATAGTAGTTTGTATTAGAACTATTGCATGTATTACTGTAAAAATTTTCGTTACATAGAGATTATATTTGGATTAGAAAAATTATAAGTTATTGTAGAAAAATTATACAAAACTTACTATTGCGATAATGAATAGCATGTGGTAAAGGTTGAGTTGACTAAGCATTTTGAATATTAATAATGATAAGTAGAATTGTCTTAGAAAATTCTTGGTTAGCAATAGATCTGTAATTGTTGCCTGTACATACGTATGTATATAATTTTTAATTTTATATATAACATTAAACAATAACTTAATTACAGAATTAGAAAATCACAGGAGCAACAGTTATATATCTACTATCGCTAAATGAGGATTTTTTTAAAGCAACCTCGATGCTTTTATTTATTTTTTTTGATTTTATAAATTACTTTTACTTATTAATATTCAAAAATGTTTAATTCTATTTAGTTTTTGATAATTCTAATACTAGCCAATCCAACCTTTACTACATACTGTTTGTTATTACAAGAGCAAGTTTTGTATAATTTTTTTACAGTAAATTATAGTAGTTCTATTGCAAACTAATTCAACTTTAACCTCAAGATGTATATCACTAAAATGTTGTGTAATTTTGGAGCTGAATCTTTTTATAACAAATTATAAGTAATTCTAATACAAACCTTATACTGGAATGGTAAGTAAGTCCTGTAGCAGAATTTTTTATAGTAACTCATGGAAATTATGATTTTTCTAATGCAAACAAACCTCAACTATATACTGTATATAAATAGCAAGTTATTTCTGTAACGAAATTTTAATATAAACTAGCTCAAGATTAACTATATACTATGCTTCCAAAATAATGTGTAAGTTCTGTAGCTGAATTTTTTTTTACTGCATTACAAGATACGTGTAAACTAATTCAATTTTAATCACACAGTGTGTAATCAGAGCATTAAGTAAATTCCAAAACATAATTTTTTTATTATAACCCAATGCAAACTCAGTCTTAGGCTGTTCTCAAGCATCTAAATTAGTTGATTAAAGAATGATTGTGATAATCAATGGTGATATTTATAAAATTAAATCTTGAGCATACTCTTTTTCTATTTTTATGATCTTCGTTATGCCACCTAAAACGTCTAAAAAATCTAATAAAAAAAATTCTGTTCGACTGACTGCCGAATATTTAGCTTCAGTTATGTCAGTTTCTCCCTTTAATGATTTTACCAATATTAACTCTTTTGTTGCAACAGCAACAACTTATGGAATCATTAGCAAAAGTTCTTTGCAGCAACAATAGGTAAAAAAAATTTTATTAGTTTATATGAGCAAAAAATGGAATAGCAGTATTCATTATAGTTTGGTTAAGATGGGTTGTATTAATTACGTTTATATCAAGGTGTTGATTATTTTTTTAAAAGTTTCGAGCATTAAAAATAAAGTGGCTATTTTTTTAGACCGGTTAGAAATTCGTTGTGAATTTTGTTGTAAATTAATTGTTTATTATGTTTGATATATTAAATATATAAAAGTAATGCTTGCTTGATCTTTATCAATGATAAATTTTTGGAGAAAAAAGGTGGTTTGTATCTCATTTGATTTGTTGATCAAATTGGTAATTCACTTAATTAATTTATCTAATTTCTGACTAATTAAAAATTTATATCTGATTTATTGAGTGAGGTGCTTGAGAATAGCCTTAATCATACACGTACTAAATTACTAGAATAGCAAGTAAGGTTTATAATAATTATAGTGACACACATGGTAGAAATTATAAACAAACTTACTCAACTTTACTGGTAAGTTCTGTAACAAAGTTTTCATGACAATTCCAATGTGAACCAACTCAAGCTTAATAATATACTATATCACCAAATAGCGAGTAGGTACTATATCAAAATTTTTATAGCAACTCAATATATATTATGATAATTCTAATAGAAAATAACTCAACCTTAACTGCACATTGTGCAGAACAGGTTCTAGAATAGAATTTTTTACAGTAACTCAAATATCACCAGAATAGCGAATAAGTTTTGTAAATAAATTTTCAGCAACTAATGGTAGAAATCACAATAGTTTTAATGCAATTGCGTACTGTAATCACTAAAAGCTCTGTAGCAGAATTTTTACAGTAGCTTATGAAAGATAATAAATAGAAACATAATAATTATCAAATTTATGATATGTAGAACTGGTAATTTATAACAGTTCAATTTTTAAATGATAATAAAAAATTACAATTTTATGCATTTATTTTAATAAATCGAAAAAATTATATTGGCCTAAAAATCTACAAAATTTAATTATTATTAAAATTATCACTGATCAAAATAAAGCATATTAGACAAATAGCTTTTTTTGGTCCTGATATGGCACTGATTAATGGCTCAAATCGTGTCATTTCTAGGTTCATATCAGAACTAATATAGCTATTAGGTTTCTGATATTTAATTATTAGCTCTGATATAAATCTGAAAATAACACAATTCAAGCCATTAATCAGTGCAATATTGGGGCTAAAAAAATGCCTGATAGGCTTTATTTCAACTAGTGTATCTAAAATCAGATCTTATTTTAAATTGAATAAATTCTGAATTTTAGACTTACTTAATATAGTTGAACGAAGTCTGATTTTTAAACACAATATAGCTGATATTATGTCTAAAATTCGGACTTCAATATTATATCTAAAAATCAGACTTAATTTGACTATATTATATCTAAAATTCAGACTTTATAATTCTACTAGATTTAAGCATTCAATCTTATTTTGTTTTAACTATTAGCTATAATATCAGATACCTGATTTCTCTCTGAATTGTATACAAATTTCAGAGATTAATTTGAGGTTGAATTGCATATTTTTAACCAGTATGGGTATTTTAAGTAAAAATATTCAGGACTTCAAAAACTTCATGAATATTTAATATATATCTTCTATTTATTTTAAAGCTGCACTCTAACTTTTAATTATAATGATCTACATTATGAATATTGTTTATATTTGTTTATATAATTATAATAATCTATATTATGCATATTGTTTACATTTGTTTACATTTTTTAACCATTTAAAACAAATATCCGCTATGCTAAATATGTTATAAAATAACCATGTTAAAATAATTCAATAATTAGCTAGAATAAGTGTATTGAACATAACAAAATGAGAAATAAAATTGAACATATTAAGTAACTTGGCTGGAATAGTCAAAATAATCTAGTTCAACATATCAAAATGACACAATCAAAATGACACAATCAGAATAATCAAATTGAACGTCAATATGTCTATGTTGGAATAATTCAACAAAATTAGCTAGAATAAGTGTATTAAACATAACAAAATAAAGAATAAAATTGAATATATTTCAATATACCAAGTAACTTGGTTGAAATAATCAAATCATAGCTGTTTTCATAAATTCTGAAACAACTGAAAAATGACTGAATTAATAAGTTACCAAATCAGAATCAATAAGTAACTGACTTCAGAATTTATGAAAACAGCTGTAAATCTAATTTGACATACCAAGTAAATTGGCTGGAATAATTACCTGACTGGGATAATCAAATTGAATCTCGACATGTTATAAAGTAACTCTATTGAAATAAATAAAAAAAGTTCAACTAAAATATGTGTATTGAACTTAACAAAAAACCTAATTAGAAAAATAAAATTGAACCTATTTCAACACCAAGTGAATTGGCTAGAATAATTATATTAAATATATCCAAGTCATTTTGGTATATTGAATTAGAATAGTTAAATTAAATCTAATTCAGCATACCAAACTGACTTGGCTATAATAATCAAAAATTAAACACAATTTGATATATCAAGTGAATTGGCTAGAATAAATAAGAATAATTCAACTGAAATAAGTGTATATAACAAAATGATCCAATTAAAGGAATAAAATTAAACCTATTTCAACATACTAATTGATGGTTGGAACAATCAAATTAAACCTAATTCGACATACCAATAAAATAATTAAATTAGATTCATCCAAGTTATTTTGATATATCAAATTAGGATAGTTAAATTAAACCTAATTCAATATATCAAAATAATCTGGCTAAAGTAATCAATTGAATCTCAATTTGTCATAAAATAATCCTGTTAGAATAAATAAGTTAATTGATGATCCGTCACTCAACTGAAGAAATTTCTATATAATAACATGACGCAAATCATATATTCGAATAGAAGTTTTAAGATAATATGCAAGTTTAATAAATTTTAAGTAAACTTATATATGTAAGTAGTACAAACAATAGAGTAATACTACACAATTTTGATATCCAAACTATAAAACATAAAAATTTATCTTTAAAAAGTTTACTTTGGATAAACGTGGCATTTCCTAACTAACTTTTACCTCAATTTAATAATAAATTCAATTTTTTTTTAATAAATCTATATTTTTTTTTATACCTTAAAAAATTATAGCTAGAAATCTTTAACACTACTACTTTAAGTCAGTCTCTTTTTTATTTATTTATTTAGTAGACTAAAAAAATTATAAAGAATCCTTCTAATCATACAATAGATTTGTTTAATTTGCACTAATCAAGCAGACAAGTGTAAAGATCTAAATATAAGCACTTGATTGAGTAGGTGTAAAAACAGTTCAATGCCATTAATATTTATTGTCATTTATACAGGGAGGTAAATAGAATAAATTAAGCTATTCAAACTGTGGATCTTTACTATTATGCTATATATATTTAAACTAAGCTATTCAAACTGTAGATCTTTACTATTACGCTATATTTTGTTCTATTATTGAATTAAGTTCAATTGTAATAATTTAACTAAATCATTTTGTTTGTGTTAATTTAGTAAAACAAAAAAAATATTTTATTAATCAAGATATTAGAAATAAGTTATTAAAAATCACGAATATTCATTTTCATTCAATTTTAGTGGATGATAGTTATAAATATTTAAGGTCACATGAACAATCTAATGGTATTGCACTAAAGGCTTTGTTTGGAACTAAGTTCTTATAATTGTTTGAAGGTAATAAGTTAAATCATTATAATTGTACAGCTTGTTAAACATACATTGAACTAATTTATTCATAAATTTATAAAGTTTAAACAGTAAGCATAGTTTGACTCAAAATACAGTTACACAATAATAGAAGCACAGCAAACTAATTAACTCAGCCCTTCTAGCGCTACCAATTTAAAAAATTTCGCTCATCATGTGTTGGCCAATCAAAATTTTTTTCTTAACGCTAACAACTACGATACCGTTAAGATATTTTTTTTTAAAAAAAAAAGAAAAAAAAAAAAGAAAATTATACATTTAAAATTAATTTTTATTAATAAAAAAAA
>CAJVPY010001862.1:0-17924 GCA_910591965.1 Dentiscutata erythropus | reverse complement strand
AGTCAATTAAAAGAGTTAATCCCCGGTACGGAAAATTGGCCTTTATTCAAAAAAAATAAAAGTGAACAATTTGAAGCTCGATTTAGTTTAGTTGAAATAACTTCTCCAACTATCGCATACACAAAGCCTTCAATATTTCTCAATGGAATGCATTCATCAATATTTCCTATTGCTGTTGCACATAGTGAAGGCAGAGCAGAATTTTCTAGTGAAGAACAATTAAAAAAACTAATAGCCCAAGATCTTGTCGTGGCGAGGTTTGTAGATAATTACGGAAATCCAACTGAAAAGTATCCATATAATCCAAATGGAAGTCCATTCGGTATAACAGGTATTCAAACACCAAATGGAAGAGTGCTGGCTATGATGCCACACCCTGAACGCGTAATTCTTAAGGAATCGTACTCGTGGTATCCTGTTGAAGAAGGTAAAAAATGGGGTGAATTTGGACCTTGGTTAAGAATGTTTAGAAATGCTAGGGTTTGGGTGGGTTAAATTGAAATTTAAGGTAGCCAGGCCTAATTATTAGAGTTCATATATCTATTAATAATAATATGGGCAACACTCATTTTATGTTCATGGTTTCTTATCTTCTAATAAACCTAATTATAATCGTAAAACCAAAGTTTTTTCATGATAAATTGAATCAAAAGATTTATATACCGTATTAGCGCGTAATAACGCGCATCTGCGCGTTATTTTTGGGACGCGCATGCGCGGTAATTCGATTCATTTTGACAAATTTGGGTTATAAGAGGAAGTCCTATTTTATTAATGAACTTAGCCTGAAAATTTTGATCAAAATATGTAATATGGTACATTTAAGGGGGCGGACGCGCATGGGCGCTATTTTGAGTCAAAAAAACAATTTTCAAAAAAGTAGGAGTTTCGAAATAACGCCCATGTGCGTTATTACGCGCCAATACGGTATGTATATACACCGACGTAAAAATAATGCTTGTAGGTGTTATTTTAAAATTCGAGTTCTTTCAAAAATAGCATACGTGCTCTTAAATTAGCATCCATGGGCGTCTCGAATTAACGCGCACCTAATATAACATTTATTCGTGTGACAAATTGGATTCAGAAAATCAAATAAAACACTAGTACCCTAGCCATGGCGAAAAAAAGTGTCGGACATGTGAGATTCTACTCGAACTTTCACGTTCTGATTGGACGAAACAATTACAGTATTATATATTTTTTTCAAACTTTGAGCGAATATATCTCAGTAACTACCTATCTAAATTGATGAAAATTTTTAATAGGTAGTTACTGAGATATATTCGCTCAAGTTTGGAAAGAACAACCATATCTTTGTTTTGATAATCCTTTTGTTTAAATTTTTTTTGAACTTAAACAAGGATATCTCGATAACTACCTATCTAAAATCGATGGAATTTTTTTTTATTTGATTCTATGGATCAATATTGATTTTGGATAGGTAATTATCGAGATATCATCGCTCAAATTTGTAAACTTAGCCGCAGTCTTTGATAATCGTCTAAATTTATTCGAAGTTTATCTCGATAACTACCTATTCAAAATCGATAAAAATTTTTTATTTTAATTCTATGGATCATAGAATCAAAAATAAAAAAAACCTCATCGATTTTGGATAGTAGTTATCGAGATATCCTTGTTTAAAGTTCAAAAAAATTTTAGACGATTATCAAAACAAAGACTGCGGCTAAGTTCTTTACAAATTTGAGTGATGATATTTCAATAGCTACCTATCCCAAATCAATAAAAGTTTTTTTTTTATTTCAATCCTATTGATCCATAGAATCAAAATAAAAAAATTTCATCGATTTTAGATAGGTACAAATTTGAGCGATGATATCTTGATAACTACCTATCCAAAAACAATGAATTTTTTTTATTTTAATTCTATGAATAAATAGAATCAAAATAAAAAAAATTTCATCGATTTTATAGGTATTCTTGTTTAAAGTTCAAAGACGATTATCAAAACAAAGACCGTGGCTAAGTTCTTTTACAAATTTGAGTGATGATATCTCGATAGCTACCCATCCAAAATCAATGAAAATTTTTTTATCTTAATTTTATGGATTCATAGAATCAATATAAAAAAAAAAATCCATCGATTTTAGATAGGTAGTTATTGAGATATCCTTCAAAAAAAATAGACGAAAGGATTATCAAAACAAAGATTTGGCCGTTCTTTCCAAACTTTGAGCGAAGATATCTCAGTAACTACCTATTAAAAATCGATGAAATTTTTTTATTTTAATTCAATAGATTCATAGAATCAAAATAAAATTTTTTCAAAGGTTCAGATATGTAGTTACTGAGATATCTTCGCTCAAAGTTTGAAAAAAATATAAAATATTGTTTTTAAGGATCGTCAATTTCGTCCAATCAGAACCTTTTTTCGCCATGGTAATAATACAGACGTATTCGCAATAACGCGTAGGTGAGCAGTGTTATAGCAGATAGATACTTCCGGATTAATGACGTAAAATATAGGGTGTTCAATATCAAATGATTTATAAACCATATTTACGGTAATAACAATTATCTTTTTTTTTAGATCATCTCGAGTAATGATATCCTTAGTACTGTAGTAACCTAAAAACGCGTATTGGATCTCACGTTAACGTTAAATCTACATAACAGATAAATTAACCTATCAACTCAATAGCTAAATTTAGCTTGTTAGTATCAGATCAGGGCTAAAACTACATATAGTAAATGCGGCTATCCAAAATGTCGTTTAAAAACAATCGTATTAAATAGCCAATAGAATTTTCTTATTTTACTTGATCGCAATAACTATGCATCAAGAACAACACTTTGGATGGCCGGCATTTACTATGTCGTTTTAGCCCTGTATCAGATACTATCTTTGCTGAAACGTAGATCAGGGGTTCAGAAAGATTTCTACTGACAAAGCATATTGGCAATCAAGAGAGGACTTATACACTGCGTTTAAGTAAAAGATATATACTGCTCCTTTTTATTTGTCAAGATAGTTCTGCACGGCCTGCAGTGATGACGGCGTCGCTCCCTTGTACAGTTCCTATTGAGAATTGAGATCATACAGCTAAAGGATGGCTTCGTTCCCTCCTGCGGTGATGACTGCATCGTCTCCTCGTATGAAGAAGTTTTTAATTGTTAAAATAGTTTATCTCTCATATGTTGTCAATTCTGTTTACTGTTTACATACATTATGTATATACTGTATTTTATTTTTGAAGAATTAATAATTACTGTATCTGTAAATACTTTTATGTAATTGAAAAGAGGCAGAGACAGAGTTGACAATGGAGCCAATGAAGCCCAATGGATACTTATCCATTGAGTTCCATTTGAACTCCTTTCTCAATGGATAGCCAATTTGCCAACCCTGGGTAGAGGATAAGATGGGTATGTTTGTTATGAAAGTAAAAGTTTCTTGATACAGTAGTACGCGGTACAGTTCAGTGTAAATTTCTCACGAGATAGTTGCAAAATTACAAAATAGATGCTCCTCACCTATTAAAAATGAATAGATGCAACAGCGAATAGAGCTTATAAATTTCTATTCAAATTATATTCGGATTTTTCAAGTTAAAATACTGTATATCTATTCAACGAATAAATTTTATTCGAATAAATCGAGTCTCACATGATAGATATTGAAATTATTCGAATACGTAGTTCTGATAGCGATTTCATTTAAACGAAAGTTAGATAAGTACGATATCGAAACTATAGCCGATATAACAGAGATGACAGTTAAGATGTGTAATGAATGGATCTCGAACTTTGTTTTCTGCAAATCCGAATATTATTTAGGCAGGAATAAAGTTTATAAAAATTTAATATTTTGATATATTTTATAAAAGAACACTAATACTATATAAATAATAAACTTATTTATTTAATAATATCAATAAGATTATATATATGGTTATTTTTACATGATAATGTATATATATATATACAGTACTCTAACTTGTGGTTATCGTTATCTGTTTTGAGAAAAAATTCGGTGGTTCTGTGAAACAAAAAAAAGCAGCTTCCCTGATTGATTCGAATTTTCCTCTACATATAACATCGTATAAATCGAAACATGGCAACTATCCGTCGAATAATGACATCACAAAATGATTATGTAGCTTTTCAAAAATTCATAAACAAAAAAATTAATGTTAAACAACGGTTACCTGGAGTAATGTTTATTAATGGATTTCATTCAGAAATGCAAAATTCTCGTAAAATTAAACATCTAACAAAATTTTGTCAAGATTTTGGAATAGATTTTTTAACATTTGATCATTACGCTCATGGACTATCTTCTGGCTCATTTTTAAATGATCCTGATGGTAATGTTACTATAGGAAGATGGTTTAATGATTTGTGTTTACTCATGAAGCAAGAAACTTGTGGTCCTCAAATTTTAATTGGTTCTAGTATGGGTGCTTGGTTAGCTTTAATAGTATTATTGAAGAAAGAAGAGTTAAGAAATAGAGTAAATGGAATTATTGGTGTGGCACCTTCGATTAATTTCACTGAAAAAATTTGGAAGGAAGTTGAAGATCTTGGATTATTGACAGACTTGTCAAAAAATAAGCCTACAGAGATTATATATAATCGACCATCAAAATATTCTGAATCTGGAGATTATCCGATTTCATTACATTTTCTTCAAGAATCACGAAAGCATTATTTGCACAAAGAAATTATAGATTTTAGGAAAATTTCATGTCCGATTACATTTATACATGGGCAAAATGATAATGACGTTTCGTATCATGACACTTTAAAATGGGCAAGATTGTTGACCCCCGATGAAAATACAAGAGAAAATGTCAAGGTTGTACTGATACCAGATGGCGATCATAGATTGTCAAGAGAACAAGATTTGAAAATTTTGGAAGATGAAGTTGCTAATATGTGCTTTAGAAATAATTCTTAATGTATATAATGTCAGGCTGATGCTGAAATTTTACCACTTTTATTAAACATCTCTAAATTTCAGCACCGTCCGCAACATAAGTTACATTTTAAACTTAAGGTGCTTTAATTGAAATTTTAGAACCAAATGAAAAATGATATCAACTTGCTTTTGATAAAGAATGAAGTTATCCTTTTTTGTTTATATATCAATATGAATGTATAATTTGTTTATGTTAAATATAATATATGTGAAATTTAAATTCTAAGATACTTCGGATTCTCCTAAAATTACAGATCCATTTCCAGACAGAGAAACCTTCTGCAACCTTCCGCCAATTTGTTCTCCAATAATGGAATCCCCTCCATTCATGCCGTAACCATAAAAATTACGCGTTTCCTCTAAGTGTTTTAAAATTTCCGGAAATATTTCCTTATAAGCTTTGGTTCCCCACAAGCAATCCAAATGACCATAACCTGGAACTTCAAATATACTATAGTAGTCCATATGATCTGCATTAGTCCTGATTAGGGTGTCGTAAGACTTTCGTGTTGCCTTTATGTCAAAACTAAAATAATGTTTAAATGTTAAGAGTTATATATCGATACAAAAAAAATGAAAATCACTTAGAAGTTACTGTAAAATTCCGAATTGTGTACCCAGGTCAGTTACCTAACTCATTAATAACTAGGTACTCGTGTATAGAACAAATATATTTTATTATATTTGTCTAGTATGGTACATATAGCATGTGTCATGACTTTTAGGCGCCCAGGTATAAATAAAACCTGACCTTCAAAATTGTCGGATAATACATCCTATGGGTTACACGAGTCAAACTTTTACGGTACTTACACAACATTCTTGTCTCCATGAACAAGTAAAATCGGTAAATCCAATCTCTTCTTTATATTTTCATCAGTAGCGTAAACATCATTTCCATTAAAATCAACAATCTTATTGGCCTTCGAAATAGTCATCAGGTGTGACATTGTCGTTAAGTTAACGGCTCCAGTAAATTCATCCATATGATCATGAATTTCTTGATTTAAATTCTCATGCTGAAATAGTGTGCCATAGCATAATGATGCTCGATGACATAGTGCACTGTTACATCCTTGGCCACGTGGAACCGGGTATAATCGTAAAAGTTGATTAACGATAATGTTCAGTAAATCAGTATTAGGAGAAGTACGAACGTCAAAAATGTCTTGCTTAAATAAATAACGCCATAATGGAACGAGTTTAAGACATCGTTTGATTTTGTCCGCAAATCCGTTTATCGGAAATAAGGACTAGAATGCAAATTATAAGATTGACAGAATATAAATAATACACTATATAGATAGAAAACATTAAGCACACAAGTTTTAATATTCACCACTTGACTCGTAATTAAAGACCCAACTCCCTCGATCGATCCATCCAAGATACCCATCAATGTAGTGACACATCCTATGCAGTGTGCGAGAACAGCAATCTTATCGCACCCTGTGATTTTACGCACATGATTAACAGCGGCCTTTTGATCTAGTTTTACCGCATCCAAAGTCTGCTGTTTATAGCATTCAGAATTTGTTGGAGACAATCGATAATCGTTTAGCCATACATCATATTCATTTTCTAATAGAAAATCCACGATATTATTTTTGACCAAATTTGTTGTCCACATTTCATGCGACATTGCAACACCATGAATCTGTTTAGTAATACAAATTTTAACAACATATATATATTATTTGAATATGTAGTAAAAATATTAATGACTTTAAATGATAATTCTTACCAAGAGTACAGGTCCTTTGGATCCGCCATTGAATCTATGAATCAAAGTTTCAACATTATCATCAGATACTATAGTCCATGTTTCTTTTTGAGGTCTATGTTTATAGTAAAATGGTCGAGCAATTGGGAAACGGCCAGGATATGATAAAGGTCGAAACCTTGCAAACGCATGGTTTATCATTATAGTTGAAAAGTACTTTAGGAAACGGAAAAGTACATTTGTTTCGTGACCCAGAGTACCCCCAATTGCCTATATAATACACAATTAAATATTAGAAAATTTGCATAGAAACTTCATTTTAATAAATTTATTTATTACCTTCATAGTAGTAAGCTGTTTAATAAAATTTGATAACTCTACATATAAAATTCCTCTTCCGACAACTTTTCGATTCTCAGGATTTATATCGATATCATCATCCTCATTTTGAATGATCAAATTGTCAAAATCATTTTCGTTCTCTTCTATACACTCAAATACAGTAACATACAATGTTGTCACTTGTTCCCATGCTGTAAGTACATTCGTATCTAGTACTGTCTTAAACCCTTTAAATCGATATATTTTTCCATTTGTGGCTAACAGGTTCAAATTATACATTATCGCACGTGAATCAACTTGTTCTTGTTCTTTAACAAAAAGTCGAAATTTTCCTTTGGTTATTATAAGAGGATCAGGTGATAAAGCTCGACAAGAAATTGTACCGACTATTCCTGCCGAAAATTCATCCAAATCAAATAATGATTGTTCATTATATGCGGCTACTGATATCGTGAATTGCATCGTAGAAGCAGATGATTTGGCCTGCACTAAAATACCATATTCAATAACATATACCCCTAAACAATTCGAAACAAACCATTGATTTAAATGCTAAGATTAGAACTTACTTTCAGCTGCTCTATAATCGGTTGAAAGAACTTCGGTAGAAAAATATCCTTTCATAAACTCATTAAAAGTAACTCTACTTTGAGTATGTTCTTTTAATGATGCTTCTGCCTTAACATTAAAAGAAGGCCATTTTTTGACAGGGTTATTCCAATCAATCGGTTGCTTAACAAGATCGTAATTTATTTTCCAACCTCGATCTTTAGCAGCCAAGTTTACAATTCTCTCGGCCAAACAACTAATTGTTAATAACGGATTGACACCAAGTGCCGTTGGTCCAATGGCCCCATCACACACATAAAGGCTTTCATAAACTTCTGTACCCTCTCCTTTATAAACCTGTTTAGCCATAAATTAGCATATAACAAATGAATAAACTTACAATGAATGATGAAGTTTTTACATACCTGACCCTTATGATTCACAACCCCATTACTACCGTTCTTGCCCATACAACACCCACCGATTGGATGAACAGTAATCATCCCTTTTCCAAAAGCTTTCGCCCATAAAGGTGAAGGAACATAAGCACCATTTATCTTAGCAGTCGCAAGTTCCAGGGTTTTATTTAATTTTTCGACCATCTTCGTACTACCAACACCTTTATATTCAATTTTAAGTCTATCATTGTCCAGCTGTAACCTCCCAGAATTATCATCATGTGACATGATCAAATATGTCTGAGTATTTGCCAAAGCACCACTATATTTAGAAAACTTTGACGTGAAAATTTTTGAACTTTTTAAAAACCTTTGAGCAAACGTAAGCCTAGTTGATATATCTGTCGAAAGAATGCCTGTAGCTTGACAAACCGCACTTAAAAAACGAACGGTAGCTATGGGACATACACCTTCTTGAATAACAAAACCTTCCAAAACACTTTCAGCGGATCTACGCATGTCAATGATTCCTGTGATGCAAGGACCAACGGGGCCATTTTTAAACCCTAGTGGATTTTGTTCACCCATGGCAATTCCTACATAAAGAAATTTTAAATAAAATATATATATTTATAATAAGATGGTTAACAACCTAGCTTACCATTACAAAAAAAATCCGTGTTATAACCAAATCCCAAAACCTATAATTAAGCATTTACTTTTAAATTCCGCTGGCATAAATTTAAACTCAAGAATAAATGCATAAATGCCTACATCTCCGTTTCCACTAAATCTCATGCCTAATTTTGGACTAATTTCAAGACCGCATACTCTTGATCTGAGTAAAATCTCATTTGTACCAAGAGTGCCTGCGGCAATAAAGACAGTATCAGCCATAACAAAGAACAATGGGTGATTATCATCATTATAAAATTTCTCGTGTTCTTTCTAATACAGAATCATTAAAAAAGTATATATAGTATGTTATCCAAATCTTTTACTATTACTAAACGTATCAGCAGTAAATAAAGATATTTACATCTAACCATTTGTAAAATATAATCCATTTTCCAGTTTCCTTGTCTTTCTTGATTCTCTGCACACAAATTTCACAAAAGACTTCACAACCATGGTTCCAGGCATCAGGAATATAATTCATAATTACACTATTTTTGCTACCATCATTGACGCCAGTGGTATCATTCCCTGTAAGTGTAGATTTTAACTGTCTAACACCAGCAGCATTAACGCGATTTTCAAATGTTACAGTAATTGGTGGTCGATAAAAATTTTCAATATATTCTGGTCCCAGCCTTCTCGCTTGTTCTTCCAAAACCTTAAGCTTAGGAAGTTCAGGAAAATGTTTTGGATATGGAACTGGTTGAAGCATCTCTCTGGCTCGCGCATAACCTAAACGTTATTTATAACCCAAAACACTTAGAGTATATCGATAGTTAATTATCAATTAGATATTTAAAATCAACTTACCCATTTTTATACCTTCCATATCATTTTTAATTTCATCAGGCCAAACAGGCATTTGCCAAATACGTTCATCAGCTTCAAGAGCAACATTAGCATTTATAAGAGAGGTGCCTCCAAGTCTAATTTAACCAATATAAATTTAGCGAATGATAGGATCCCCTGTTAATGGAGTGACCCAGAGTGGTGTGGAACATATTTCTACCAGAGTAACTAGTTCCTACGCCTGATTAAACATCGTTGTTTACTCAGAGTATGTTACTCCAGATTAAATTTATATATATTTTGCTAATTAGAGTTTGATTTGGATATCTATGTCAACTTTATTTAACGCTATAATATCCTTCTTAATAAATTTAATCTTTAATATACAACTATTTGTAAAAATTTATATATTTATATTAATCTGGAGTAGTATTGGTAGTAGCTCTAGAGTATAAATTACTCTCAAATCTGGAGTGATATAGTTTATACTCCCAAATTACTCTGGAATATATTCCATTAACAGCTTTATTCACAAGTAACATACCCGCAAGCCACAACAGCATCTTGATTATTTCCTTCATAAAAATGATACATTCCAGTTTTTTTACCAGCATGCTTTTTAACAGAATCATATTGAAGTTCTTTTAAACAATCATGAAGTTTTGATGGATATTCTCCCGGCCATCTTTCCTCTCCTACACAATTTACAATGTTTAATCGATAATTAACCATGAACATATCTCCATATATAAGAACAAACCTCTTTCTAAAAGAGCAACACGTTTTCCAGCTCTCGCCATACGCGAAGCAGCAATACTACCGCCATAACCTGATCCGATAACAACCACTTCATAGTGTGGTCTCATCATAGTCATGGGTAACGATATGTGCGGATGTAATGGATATTTTGTTTCTGTGGCCATCTTTTTTTTCTTGAATAACAAAAGGTTCAAGAGAACCTATTGAAGATGAAACGTGCAAAATTATTTTTATGGTAATATTTTGTAGTACTAGCTCATGTGATGATGAAATGCAGGTTACCAAGCGATAAATATTTTGTACATACGCACGTACAGTAAGTTAACTCATGCCATGCACAGTTATGAATACGTCCTAATACTAGCGCTAGACTTGACAGTTGGAGATTAAAGAAAATCAATGATCACCAAATTTTAAGCTAGGTTCAGAATGTGCGCTCGTTATTAACCGGTTTTGGCCAATTCGGCACCATATTAACGCTAGGTGTGCATCAATCATCGACTTATTCGAGGCCAACCTTAGCTGCAACAACATGAGCTGTTCTGTCAAGTAGATAAAGCCACAGAATTTCTCATTATACGTATGCATTGCTCGTGACATCGAAGTTTTATGTAAACCAAAATCCGAGTAGTCAGGAGAGCTTTTCATAGATCCGGACCCGAACCGAAAAATCAGGTCGAATCCAAAAGATCCCGAATCTGAATAAAACTTAAGAATTGACCGAAATGTCGCCAATAAACATGCGTATTAATCGTTTTAGTAGATTATCGGGCGACAATGACCATAGTTCACCTGGATGAAGTTCTTTTTTTAAATAGTTTTTAGTTTATCATAATAAGGATTTATTACTATATAAATATATATATATATATATATTGTATCCCGGATTGGATTCAGTCCCGGATGGGAATAGTGTAATTTTTATTCAAATTATGCCACCAAAAATAAAATTTTTATATTCTAAACCTAAATCTAACCCTAACTCCAACCCCTAAAATCCTAATTCTGCAAAAATAATTTACAAAATTCTCATCTGGGGCGGCCCGATTCTGAATCGGGACAATGCCAATCTGGTCTATTTACGACATGGATCGTACGTACTGTACTGTACTGGGGTGATAAATCAAATAAGTAATCAAAACTATGTCAGGCATATTAGTAATTTTACCAAGATCAGATTTTTATCAGTAGTAAGTTAAAAATGATCGATCGAACGATTTTATATAATTTTAATTATAAAGAAAATCGCAAACTTTTAAATGATTCACACAAATATTGTGCTTATTTTTCTAATTTCTTTCAATTGAAAAAGTTGCGTCAGAATTACTTCAAAGTAACTATGTTTGATTTTTTCGTAAAGTTCTAATTAAAATTTGAACTTAGTATTAAGATAAGTTTTTTCGTGCCAATTAACGAAATTTAAAACATTCTATAAGACAAATACCTAAACTTACATATTAATAAAGAATCTTGAAACGTAGTATTGTTCCTAGTTATTTTATAAACAACTTGTAAAAATTTTAAGGTAATTTGATGTCTTGGTTATAAGTTGAATCGTTTAGAATATACCATTTAATATTAAATAACTTTCCTGCATATTAATTAAATACGTATAGTATATAATACCAATGAAAATTAATCATCGTGTAACATGAAAAATCTGCAATATACCGAATTCTATAGACCCTGACATAGTTTGATTACTTATTTGATTTATTGTCACGTACGTACGTTATGAAGGGCTCTGGTGTGGCTGTTTCCCTATTGGTCGTTAGTTAGTATTTTTTTTTTAGTGCAATTGTCGAAAACTATAGTTAGTATATTATGAAAGGTGCTACGCGAAAAATTTGTTACGTACGTACGTACTTATTTTGTCATCGCATTTTATTTTTAGTATTATTTCATTATTATTATGATTATACCGTATAACCGCGAAATAACGCACAGGGGCGTTATTTTGAATTTGGCCCGAATTAGGCTTAATTTAGGCCGAAAATTGAAATTACACCCCTGCGCGTTATTTCGCGTTTATACGGTATTATCATTATCAAATTATAGCTACATTTTTGTAAATGGAAGTACAAGAAAATTATAAATATATAATAAAGGGACTGGTAATCGTACCCCAAATTTGGTATTCACACCCCAGAAAAATAAAAAAAATTAAAATTCAAGCAAGGATATCTTTACAAAATAGAAGCTCACCGAATCATTTTGAAAACTTTGAGCGAAGATATCTCGACATGCACCTGATCAAACTCGATGAAAATTTTCTATTTCATTCTACAGATTGTAGAATTCAAATAAAAAAATTGTGCTCGAGATATATTCGCTCAAAATTTAAAAATGATTCGGCGCAGCTTCTATTTTGATAAACGTTTTGATTTTTCTTTGACTTTGTCGAAGATATCTCGACGACCACGTGAACAAATTCGACAAAAATTTTTTTATTTGAATTCTACGAACCTTTAGAATTCAAATAAAAAAATTTATTAAAATTGACTAGGTAGGTGTTGATATATCTTTGCTTGAAGTTTAAAATTTTTTATTTTTCTGGGATATCTTTGCTGCGTTTAAAATAAGAAAATAATGCAGCTTTCTATTTAAAATAAGTTTATACACGTGATATATTTGGCTTATTGATACTTTCTAAAATTGCTATATGTGAAAAGCATACTATTCATAAGTAAAATAAAAAAATTTGAAAAGATAGACATAGAATTGCATGAAATATTGCGATCTAAAAAAATTTTTTTTCGTTGCATTATCTGATTGCTAGTTAATGTTATTGCAGCATTAGAATTTTTTAATACATTACTGCACATCATTTTTGTGCAAGCTTCCTACTTAATTGCGCTTGTGCATTTAAATTTATAAAAAAAAGAACTACTTGCACATGTATATACTGAGCTGGAAACGGCTGATGATTAAAATTAGGGACCTTAATTTAAAAAGATAAACCCTAACAAAATCCATTTATTATTAAAACTACTCCTAAACCCTAATTTAACCCTAAAAAAAACCCCCTAACAAAAGGCCCAAAATTTTTTGAAAATTTCATATTAAAATAATTAAAATTTCAATCATCAGCCGCGACAATAATTAACAAATCCGTTATTTGCTAAAAATTTAATAATAAAATTTTTGTATGTGCAATCAACTCTTCATAATAGTTTAAGATTTAATTATAGTAATAATTTAATATTATGCATGTGTACCTGGTCATTTATATTCTTCTAACCTAGTTTTTATGAGTGTTAAAAATGCAGACTGGCTCTAGGTTAGAAGGAGGTCAGGGTAAGAACATACAAGTCACAAAAACAACTAACACCATTTGAAAGAAAAATTAACTAAGCCCTAGTAATTGAAAGCTCAATCGTAACGTGGAAGATTTGGTTCGAGCAATTAGAGTTCTTAAAGCTCCAGACTACGTCATATCAATTAATGTGAAGCTTTTCACTAATCAAAAATCAAAAGGCAAAGCACTTAATTCTGCAACCCAATACATCTTTACTCTGTCAAATTGTTGTATTTATTGAAGCATTTTATTACATATAGAGCAAAATTACCTAACTTTCATATTTTAATTCTTTTTTTAGAATTTGTTTAAATTTCGAAATACTCTAATTTAGAAATTTTGCAAATTTACCAATGCTCTGGCACAGTCCGTGGAAGGTCAAGATTAGCTGTTATCATTGCGTAATTCTTACCAAATTTAGATTTTTAGCAACGTTTCACAGCTTTTTTTTAAAGATATAAATACGTACTGTACGTACATACGTACCTGGTACTAAATTTTTTGTAATTTTTCAATATGATATCATTACCAAATGAATGCTATTATCAAATATTTAATAATCTTCGGAATAATTATAAAAACTTATTTTCATGTGCGCTTGTAAACAGTCAATGGTGTAGAATAATTATACCAATTTTGTGGAATGAACCAGGACACCATTTTAAAGATAGAAGACTTATAAGAACATTTGTTTTAATGTTAAATGCATATGAGCAAACTCTATTAATTCCTTTTGAAATTGATCTTCCAAGTCACCCAAAACCACTATTTGAATATACAAGTTATATTATATCTTTTACCAAAGATTTGTTCGATGGTGTTAAAAATTGGCATCTTTATGATGTAGTTGATGATTGGTATCATGAAAGAGATGAGTTTGAAAGTGCCATTAACTATTCCTTAGCTGCAATGCTTCTACGAACTGGCAAGAATCTTAAATATTTATATCTTGAAATTCGATTTATATTTTGAAAAGCTTTATGAGAACACTACTATTACCTCTTTAGATTTATATCTCACGTATAATATCAATGACGATGGTAAATATATAGCAATAGATGAATTAGTAAAGATACTTTGTAAGAACAATACACTGAAATATTTGAAATTTCATTCTAAAAATTTCGAATCAGAAGTAGGAAAAGCATTTGCATATGTGCTTTGTAAGAATACTACATTGATCTCTTTAGATATTAATTATAATAATCTTGGAGCAGAAGGAGGAATAACGTTAGCAGATTCACTTTGCAAAAACACTACGTTGACTTCTTTGAATCTTAGTGGTAATAATATTGGGTCGGTCAGAAGGAGGAAAAGCATTTGCAGATGCACTTTGCAAGAACACTACGCTGACTTCTGTTGAATCTTAGTGATAATAGTATTGGGTCAGAGGGGGGGAAAGCATTCGCAGATGCACTTTGCAAGAATACCACGCTAACTTCTTTGTATCTTGGCGGAAGTTCTGAAAGTTGGTCTTTAAATTATATTGAATCAGAAGGAGGAAAAGCGTTAGCAGGCGCGCTTTGCAAGAATACCACACTAACTTCTTTGGATATTGGTTACAATAGCCTTGGACCAGAATGTGGGAAAGCATTAGCAAATGCGCTTTGTATTAACAATACTCTGAAGTATTTGAATCTTGAATGTAACAATCTTGGATTAGGAGTAGGAAAGGTGATAGCAGATGCACTTTGCAAAAATACCACACTGACTTCCTTAAATCTTTCTTGGAATAATCTTGGATCAAATGATGGGAAGGCTCTAGCTGATGCAGTTTGCAAGAACACTACGCTGACGGTTTTGAATCTTAAATCTAATAAACTTGGATCAAAAGGTGGAAAGGCTCTAGCCGATGCCGTTTGCAAGAACACTACGCTGACGTATTTGAATCTTATATCTAATAGTATTGGGTTTAAAATTATATCCAACAATCGAAGTATAGAAATACTGCAATAAGCATATAAAGATAACAAATAGTCCATAATACTATTAAAAGTAAAGCAATAAATGTATTGAAAAATTAAAT
The DNA here is from genome assembly GCA_910591965.1 of Dentiscutata erythropus. Taxonomy (NCBI): domain Eukaryota; kingdom Fungi; phylum Glomeromycota; class Glomeromycetes; order Diversisporales; family Gigasporaceae; genus Dentiscutata; species Dentiscutata erythropus. The sequence continues at coordinate 2,417 of CAJVPY010001862.1, read as the reverse complement.
ATATTGAAAAATTAAATATAGGGGAATTTACAAATAAGGGCCTGGAAAGTGAAAATAATTACAAATACAGGCCCAAAAGGGCCTAATTTTTTAAAAAAGTATTACATATAAGGGCCCAAAATAACTGCTATTCACGCCCGTGGCTTGATTGTTATTAGTAAAAAAAAAACGTAAGCAATCGATAGTAAATTAATAATTTTAAATGCGAAAAGAAAATTTTCTTTTAAATTTAATAATAAATTTCAATTTTCTTTGTATGAAATTTCTTATTGTTATAACAAACCACTATGATGTCAAGTGAAACATTGCGAATTGGCATGATATTAACTAATATGATGTTCGTTCAGCTTTAGAGAGCTACTCTGTTGAAACTTCGTCTTATGAATAATTGTGCTAGTTTAACTCTATTTTTATACAATATTTTAGCGAAAATAATTATAACTAGCACTTAATTTATCATTTATCTAATAATCAGTATATATATCTCTCTAAATATTAATAATAAAACGATCGATAATTCTATAATCGCGATTTTGCTATCGTTATAAGCCCGTGATCACACTTTTTGAGCCATAAATAGATTTGGGACCTTATATGTAATATTTTTTAATAACTAGGCCCTTATATGTAATTATTTTTAATTTGGCCTGTATTTGTAATTATTTTCACTTTCCGGGCCCTTATTTGTAAATTCCCCTAAAAATTAATATATATTAGTGACAACGTTAATTTTTACTTACAGAATTTCCTGTGCGGCACTCATTTGTTGTGTAATAAAATTTTTAAAAATTTATACAGAATTTTAACTATAAAATGTTTTTGGCTTTGATGTGTGAAATAATTTTAAAATTCAACCAATAATTTTAACTTTTACTTATAAGTTTTATTAAATAATATAGAATTAATGATTGGGTTTTAAAAAAAATTTCAGCCCAAATTTGCAGGTGAAACGGTTTAAGGGAATAAGCAATGTATACATAATTAGGGTAAGTCCAGAGATACATAATATACTTAAAGATTTGCATGTAAAAAGTCTTCTGTCGTGTCGGTTGTATTTTTTTAAAAAAAAATAAAAAATAGAATATACTAAGTGGTGAAAGTACTCTAAATATATGAATTCAACTGTACTATTCAAGAGAAAGTTAGCTTATATGTTTACTGTAATTAAAGCTGCATAATGGTTATATAATACGTGAACTAGATTGTATTAACATGCACATTATATACGAGAATTTGAAAAAATTTCATAATTGAATAGTCATACAGTTAAATCAAAACGATGATAAAAAAGCTCCTCATCAGAGATTTCAGAACACGCAGTATTATATTTTTCACGATAGATTTAACAATTATTCCTAAGTCCCTAAGTCTAAATTATTCCTATGTAGTGTACTAATGAACCGCTTTATAGTTTATCCTGAATTGTCTAAAACACTTACCTATCTAATTTTGAAACTTTTTTGTACTATGTTTAGAATTATTATTATTTTTTTCTTTTTGCGCCAAATTTTATTTAGATAAATATTTTTACTTAACGTTAATGAATGAGCTACCATTTTCATTAATAAAATTTGAATTTGTCAGACACGGAAATTTTTCAAATGCACTATATATTTTTGATGCGGCATAAGTCAACTAATGAAATTATCAAAATCGTAAATAATTATGTAACTTTGTATCACTTTGATCAAACGTTAAATGACCTCTTCCACGTTTTGACCAATCTTTTTCTTTTTTTTAAAAAAAAAGAGCTCTAAACAACTTGATTACAATTATTAATGTTAAGAAAAACGATTACTTTTTAATATTATTTGAAAGCAGCTAATTTAGGAAATCTAGTTGCGATTAATGATGCTGGTCTTTGTTATAATAATGGAATTGGTATAAAAAGAAATTACCAGAAAGCATTTGAATATTATATGAGATCTGCTGATTTGGATAATGTCGCTACAATGTGTAATGTGCACAAAAAGAGATATTCGGAATGCAAATTACTGGTATACAAAGTATAGAAGTCTTTTAAAAACCAATGACTTACCAAATCACACCAAACTTGAACTAAAGAAAATATTAGCCGATGAGAAATTTAAATTAGCTTGGATTAATTATAATGAATTCGGTGATATCGAAAAAATGGGAAAAAGTGGATTGCAATTTTACATTTGCACGTTAGTTCGATAGAATTAATAGTATATGGGTGAGTTCACAGCAAAACCATGCTTAGAGAAGTTCTAACCGAAATTGTGATTTTTACTGGATTATATTCCTAAATGCGTGTTTTATCTATGCTAAAAATTTTATTACGTATTACCATATTATAATTTGGTTTAATACTTTGCGCAGTTTTTTATCGATGTCGATATTTCCATTCTAAATTTAGATTTACAGTTAGCGTAATAATGAAATCATATGTAACA